>QVNW01004869.1:0-14980 GCA_014825475.1 Pseudomyrmex flavicornis
AAAAAAAAAAAAAAAAAAAAAAAAAAAACGGAAACGCCCTCCTCTCCCGATCGAGGGATATATGTACGAAAAATGGGTAAAATGGGTGGGAGTGAAAAAGCTGCTCGGTCCCGCGCACTCTGTATACGAGAGAATTGGACCAATCAGAACGGTGGGTTCCAGGACGCGAAGCGCTATTAATCCCGGAGGATTTGCCATGGAGTTTTTGCGTTCGTGATCTGAACTCGGGGTGGCGTTGCGGTTGGAGCTGCGGTTTGATTTATCTCCGACCGCTTCTCACGCAACCGCGATAACTCACCGGCCCTTAATTTCTATTTTTCGCCCCGCTCGCCCCCTGCTCGGGACCCCCACCCTTCGCCATCGTCACCCCTGCTCTTTCTGCTTCTTCATCGCGATCGGCGGTACTACTTGCGGATAACCGAGTGGTTGGTTCGCGTTACCCGATGCCTGCCTACGTACAAGCGACCTCGATCCAATCGACCGACATGTATTAATCGCACCGCAGATTCTCTGTTACTCTCCCCTTTCCCCGCGCCCTCCTAATCGCGGAATGCAATGATGTCTGCTGGACCTCGCGGTAACGATATAGATTAACCTTTTCATTAATTTCCTCGCGCAAAAAGCTCCGACAATCGCGATATACGTTCGATCAATTCTGAACAATTGCACGTGTGTATTCCAAAGATGTTTAATATAATCCGATACGAAAAAAGATGCGGTCAGTTTAATTATCGTGCGGGAAAACGAAGTAGGAGAGTGTATTATTTTTTTCTTTCTATACTTTGGAATCTTCCCAGTGGGAAAAGGAACTGCCGGCCGTTAAAGACACGGCAAACAGAAAATCACCAGATACGTCGCGTTTGATCCTACCTCCCGGAAGTTCGCGCAATTTATTTTCTCCGGAAAATGAGAAATTGACGGATCGTGGGCGGAGCGGCGATGGCGCCGGCAAAAATGAGAGAAAATGCCAGCGGCGCTGGCCCAATGGAGGTGAAACCGGCGCGGCGGGAGGAGATGAGGGAAAAACAAAGTAAGTAGAAGTGAGAACTCGCAAATGACGATGCGATGACGATGCGCGCGCGCTGTCGGTCATAAGGGAAATGAATAACGAGAGGCCAGCAGCCATTTCGACGCCATTCGTGTTGCCAGCAGGATATTATCAATTACGATGGGCGCTCATGGCAATCCATCAGGAAGCACGCTAAAATTCAATGTTCTGCTTGCATCCACTTGTCGGTCATTGCCAACAACGCTCGTCATCCAATCGATTAGACCGTAATTAACGATCAAACAAAATAATACGAGATTAATTTATCACGTTAATTAATCGCGAATTCAATGCGATATACACAATATCAAAAGATATAACACTTAAAAAAAAGAAAAAAGAAACAGTTGTATTTCCTGTAACAGCAAATTGAGTTTTGCGACTAGAACATATTTCTTATGAATATTCCTTACGATATTCATAACGCGTGTGATATTGCACAGATTGATATCGTTTGTAGATTACATCTCCGTTTGATGCGTTCAGATCGCAATGATCCGCTTGAAATCACGTCGTCATCAATCTCATCGCCGGTGATTGTACATTTCGCTGACTCAATTTGAGAACCGGATGTACGACAGAAAAATTGTCGGCATTGAAACGTTTTGTGTTGTGACACATTACATTCTCTCGCGCTCATTCACGGGCGCATTCATATTCGTTGAATTATGCTTCCTCGACAGAAAGATGAACACAATTCGTAGGTGAGGCCGCTGGTCGTTTATAGTCGCGTGGTTTCTTCTTTCGGAACTCGTGAGATCTCGCCTAACTAGTTCTGGTCTCAGAACCTTCAGGCAATTCGATCCTACGTAATTGCCTCCACGGCTTCTCCTTGACCTCGAGCTTCGGCTCCGACAACGTATCCGACGATTCTATCACGTCATTTTCTACGCTCAAATGACTCGATCCTTTTGAGTCTTTTACTGTATATATCCCGATGCAGGAGACCCGCGCGCCATTCTCCTTTTCATCCAGCTTGTTCGGAATAGCAAAAATAAAAGAGCCATCACACACACGCGTACACACATATATACATATATACATAAGAAATACAAAATTAAGAGAGGATATTAAAATTAATCACACTTTAAAGACATAAAATAAAAACAAGCATTTGTAAACGCAGTTGCGAGCAAGAATTTTCAACATACATGGTAAATAAAATTATTTCGGGAATGTTAATGATATCTCACGGTATTAATTACACGGTATTAACGCTTCGAAATCAATCAAACGAACGCGAGTCAGGTTTGTTTTGTAATTGATTCAATTACCGTGTTTATCTATTTTATTTGGGGCAAGCACGTGTTGCGATAATAATTTAGAACATAATTCGCATTTGTATTGCACGTGTCGGACTTATCTCTTTCGATGTATTACTTTCCGAGATATCGCCAAAATTCACGCACAAATCATTTCTGTTGTTTAATAAAAATACAAACTCATGACGTATGTAAAACAAAAGTTTTACAGGTTGTACGACGCCAGAAGAAAAATAAAATTTTTGCTATTTATCTTTTTAACTGTCATCCAGAGAAGTTTTTCGACCGAATATCACCTGAATCCACATTTATTGTTATTGAACAAATAAGAAGGAAACCAAGGGTTTAGTATAACTAATGCCTTATTTGCAAAAATCACGGGGGTGTGCCGACGGATCGTATCACGAGATACGCCACGTTATTAGAACAAACAGTTATCGATTAGAAGATGTAATCTCGGAGGAAGATCTTACGAGCGAGAAAGTGATTTCGGGAGGAGGTGGAGCCTGACTGGCCAGGGTGCGGCCCTCCAAGTACCCCCGGAGGGTAGTTAGTACGTGTGGGAACATGGTGGAGGGGCTGAAAATGATTTAGGTTCTTTGGATGTTGAGAGAAGGCCGGGGGGAGAAGAGGGAGATGGGACACGGTAGTGGTTGTTCGGGGTTGGTTTCAATATGAGCCAGCTGGCGCCTCGCACGCGGATCATCGCTGATACCTATGTTCCATTTCGATGGAAAGCGGGTTTATGTTCTACGTTTTGCTGCCGCGTCGGGGGAAAAAAAAAACAACGATCTCTCGCACTTGATACCAGATTCGGGCGCGCAATAACGCGACGGCCAAGAGGTTCGGGATGAAAAATTGATTCCTGTGACCGAGCACGAGGGAATTTTGCATGCTGTTCCAGCATAATCCACAAATTCAAAATGTTCCGCAGTTCTATCTCGCAAACATATACACGGAACATTTACAGCCTATTTTTATATTAAATTTTTATATAAATTTATATAATATTTATTAAATTAAATTTTTATATAATATTTATATATTCTTTATAGAGACTTTTCGAGATTTGTACGAATTTCAGTATTATATATATATATTATATTGCCGGACAAATCTCACATATACTACTTAGTGACTTTTATTTTTTGAATAGATTCCGAAAGGTCAATAATAATGTGCGATGCGCACAAGGAATGCACAAAGATACACGAAGTCCCAGTAGTTTTTCAAACTCCTTTTTACAATGATCACTGCGATGCGCCCTTGCGAAATCCGCTCCTCAGAACCGCGTCTGTTGAGCTGTCCAAATATTTCCAGCAGAAGGACAAGAGAGGATGAATGGCAGGACGCGCGTGTCGTGCCAGCGGGACGCAAAGTTTCCGTGTCGCGGCAGGATCGAGAGAAAGAGAGAGCGAAAGAGAAAGACACCTCTAGCGCGTCCTTGGGGCGACAATAAAAGGACCCGCGGGACGAGAGCGGCCGAGAAGAACACGGCTACCGCCTACTCGATCGTTTGTAACCGCCGCATTGTCGTTGTTGTCGTGTCATTGCCGCGGTCGTTGTCTGCGTCACCGCACAAAGCGTGCCAGCGAGGACCCGACAATGCGTCAGATTTGTCCCGGGCCTGTCACAATGGCGGAGTGGTCCACGTGCGTTTGTACAGCTCGGAGTCCCGGGGGATCGTGTGCTCGACGCTTTCGAATTCTTCGCTCTTAATCTTTTTTTTTTTTGCGCGCGTCGTTACATATATTAAACAGCATATCTTTCCGTCCAATTTTGGTCACTCTTTCTGTTTTCCCTTTCCATTCATTTTATAAAATAGCCTATAATCGAGCCTATAATGTAATTCGTCCCGTTATTGATTACCTTACAATTTTTTTACTTTGCGACATCTAATTTCGGGCAATTCTTTGTGCCTTTGTGCGTATAAGATGCTCATCTTCAACGGAAGACAGTTGTAACACACACACACACGCATCCCCGCATCCTTTTTCTTTTTTCTTCTTTCTCAGCTCTCTATTCTTACTGACTTCTCTCCTTTGACTTTCGTGCGAAAACACGCGACCGGGCCGAAGCTTTTGCGCCGCAATTCAAAAAGTTGCACCGACACAATGAGACAGACCGCGCCGAGACTCGGCCAACGAGGTCGGTTTCCAGCACCTGGCAACCCCGAAACGATTCGCCTTAGAAATCGGAAATACAAATTGTCCGAGGGTGGAGTCCGAGGAAGGGACGTACGTTGTAGCCGGGGAAAAATCACAAATCACCTCCCCTCCGCTTGCTACGCTGTGTTCCTCCGTCGCCATAATCGCGCGAGCGAGTCAAAAATGGCGATAACGAGGTTCCTTCTTCGTTCGACAACAAAGCTGCTGTTTACGCGGCGAGAGTCAAAGATCGGGGATGCGTCCCGATCGTTGAAGCTCCTATTATCACGCAATAATGAAGCCTGTACGAGCCGAAGCAGCTATTTATCAAACTCTATTGTGAGTGTCAAGCAATTGGACATAAGTTTGTTTTCAATTACTTTTCGAAATAAAAATCAAAAGTTCAAAGCCATCGCTGGCCATCAGGTTTTTGTTTATCGCGAACTTTGGTGTATATTTTTCGTCGAAATTCTCGCGTGTGCGTTCGCACAGATGGACGTTGCTCGCAATATATCGAAATTAATGAACGATACATTCGCGATAACGCCGCTTCCTCTGTGTGCCGGACTATATTTCCTTACGCTGGCGAAACGATTACTGCGTTTCGCTTGACTGACTTAATTACGACGCTCATACCGAACGCCGCGTCATATTTCTCATTGGAACTCGTTCGCCAAACGGACGAGGCCAATTATTAGATAGTATGTTAATGGGGCGGACATACACGTTTACGAGGTAATATATTAATAGGATGAACGCCAGGGTAATTATTTTCGCGTTATTCCTTGCGTGCCTCGCGCGCCCGGTACATAGTAATTCGATTCCCTTCGTTTTAACGCGCGCGCGAGATCTCTCCTCCTCGCCAAATTGAACGTCGTCTCGTTACTTCGCGCTCGCGAAGTCAAATTCGCTTCGCGGATAATAATCGTACATCCCTCGCTTTATGCCCGGCATTCGCCTGCCATTCAAACTTCTCCCGCGAGCGGGAGGAGGGAATCGCCGAACCGTTATACCTTCTTGGCACGCCAATTAGCACTATGGACACAGCGGATATTTATTTTCAATCTTCGTCAAGTACAGCCGCGCTCGCAGTACGCTATCTCACCGGGGATTTGTCTCCAGCGGTTTTCTTGATGACACCCGGGAATCCTCGCGATTTCGCCGCGCGCGTTTCGTGAACTCCGATCATTCGCGCAAAATTGCCAGCAAACTTGGATTAAACTTTAATAGTTTTATTCTTCCCTCGCAATACAAAAGTTTCGGCGTAAAAAAAAAAAAAAAAAAAAAAAAAAAGAGTCGAAAGATAGTGAAAGTAAATTGATAAACACGTAAAAAGAATTTACATCTATATGTGTATATTCTCGAAAGAAATTCCGCTATAAAATATGGTGTTCCTTCTTTAACTACGACGAATAGAGACCACTTGCGAGTCGATATCGCGGCCGACGTTCAAGAAGAAATTAAGCCTGTCGCGTTTCGCGGCACCGTTTCCGAGTACAGCAATTAATTTAGTATAAGCAGTCGAGCGCGTACGAGACGAGCTCCGCTCGATTAGCTCCGTGTTGTATTCCCGCGTGCGGTGGTGAGGCACCACCGGGGGACGAAACGGACGCTCCCATATACCCAGAGAACATAATTTAACGCCGCGAAAGGGCGGGTAGCGACAGCATTAGTAGCTAAGTAGGGCCCTACGTTATCCCTATACATATCCCGCGAGAATTGCGTGCCGTTGCTTATATGTATACGACGGAGAGCGATCCTCTTCACGGAGAGAGATTCCTATCTGCGGCTGGCACCCGCCAAGCTGGAGAGAACACAGAGAACCATTCAGATTACGATCTTTCTTCCTAACCAGCACGCAGCCGAGTCGGAGGGGCCTTTATCGTGGAAAGGAGACGCCCTGGCCTATGCCGTGTGTTGCTACGTTGTGTCGTTATGTTGTTCTTGTGTGTCGCCGTGGTACCACCGCCGCCGTGGCGTACGCATCGGCGACACCTCCGAGCCGCCGCTATTATGCGCAGATGAACAGACTATTACCATTTTACCGGGAGGCGATTTCTGTATCCCTCCGAGAGGGATGCTATCTTGTGTTCTTTCAATCGCGATTGTTCAACGCTGAGAGAGATAAATTTGAAACAATGGATGAATCAATGACAACTGAACAACGATTAATTGATCGATAGAAAGTTTGTTAGTTGCAATTTAAAAACTAAGATTTTTATTTATTTTTTTTTTTTTTTTTTTTTCTCTTTCTCTTGCTCTTCAAATTTGCAAGAAGAAAATTAAAGACTTTTGCAGATATATTGATTTTTAAATGCGTTCTCTGTGCATAAATATATACATAAGTAGCGGATAATAGGTAAAACACACGTATCGATATCGCTCTTTCACAAAATATTATGCTCGAGATCTCTTGAAAAAAAAATCAAATTTCTGCATTCGGTCGGTAGTCGTACACCAACGAGCGCCAAGAAGAACCTTTCAGATTACGATCTGTGTTCCCTTAACAATCGCGCTCAAGGCGCGACTTTAACGAGAGGAAGAATCGAATCGGTTGCGTCCGTCCCCGTTGTTATAACGCGCTCGGTAAACGAGCGGAGATGCGGAGATTATTGCCATCTCCTCTGTTTCTCTCCTCTCTCTCTTTATCTCTCTTTGAGAATGCAAAGAAAGTGGACTCTTTTGTTTCATCCGATTCTATACGTGCTCATTGCGCGTGTAACTCAGTTAAAAATTCTTTTGAGATGTGTTGAGAGATATCTTTTTTTTTTTTTACTGCGATTGATACATACAAGTTCATCGCAATGACATACTTTACACTTTGTGCTTACTGCCAGACTGTTTTGCGCAAATTAGAATGATTATATAGTTTTATTTATAATATTAACATTTTCTAAATTCTTTCGGATTTGCGCACGATACTCGACGAATCTAACGTATCCATCGTTCAATGGCGGACGTTACAACCTCATCGATGTAAGCCTTCAAGCGCGAGTGTCGGGTCGGCGCGACCGGCGTGTATATAGGCAGGTATCCCGAATACATTAAAGAGAGGAGCCGGGGACATTAGGTGGCCGGGCGTGTAGCCGATGCAACGTCCCACCAATTAATTAGACCCAAAATGGCTACCACGGACGGCGGACCACCATTTTATCTCGGGTATACCACCGGGTGGATTCGACGTTAAGCGTCGAACGTAGTCAGTCGTAAAGTAGAGATAAGTCGCCGCCTACCAGAAAGGATCGCCGAAACGGCAGCAGCTGCGCGCCGCGGATATTATGGCGCCGAAAGGAGGCTGCTGAGGATAAATCCCGGCTTAGATTAGATCACCGCGGTCTCGGGTTTCCAACGTCGGGAAGAACGGACAGATTTGAACGTTTAAACTTTCGTCTCTGATACCGCGCCTTCTTTTGATCCTTTTCCACTTTTGGCAAATCACTCCACGAAGTATTACACACTTCCAGTTTCCAAAACAGATATCTTGTTAATTTATTTTTTTTTTCTCCCTGTTTTCTTCGTTTAATTAGTACAAATTCCGTGAGGCATATTTTTAGTCTCCAGTTAGAATTCTGAGAAAAATATATTTGAAATCCGATATTCGCATTACAGAGACGCTTTTATTGACCTTTGAACTACGACCAATCTTAACGAAAACTTATTTTAAAGAAAAGGTAGCGAGGTTAAAGATCCATTGACCTTCGAACGAGTCCTGAGCCTTAACTGCTTGACCTAAGCACGCCCTCAGCGAAATTTGCAGCTCTTGTAAGAACATGTTGGCCGTCGCGCAAAATCGTATAATCGACCGTTCGCGATCTCTAAATCGCCAAGCCGATATCACTGCGTCCACCAATAAAATCCAGCTGAGAAATATCGAAACGTAATTACACGCGAGTGTATATAATTGCAATCTAACTGCAAAGCGACAAAATGGCGATCACGTGCGGATGCAACTCGCATGTATTTTCAGCTCGTTCTGGTTCTCGTCTTAGTTTTTTAATCAGAAGATCATTTTTTATCTCACAAAAAGAGAGGAAATGTCATCAGTCCGAAATTATTTATCATGTGTAAAAAACTTTTTTGACTTTTTACGACATTGCGAGGTTTCTCAAATGGTTGAATCGATTCTTCGCGAGAGCACGCACGACAAATTATCATCTGCAACCGAGTTCGACGCGGGCATGGCCACGCGTTAACGCACTCAACCTCGGTAAAGGGTAGGCATTACCGAGGCACTTTATGTACCCATGCTCGATCCGTGCGGAGCGTGCATTCCTGGGGCACGGCCCCAGAAACGGCAGCGGGATTCCGACGCGGAGGCGAGACGGGGTGGGTTTTATGACGAGCGACGAAAGGCGACGGTTTACTCTCTTGCGCGCGGAGAAACGGCGCTAATCGTCGCCGTGGTTCGCCATATTTGGCGAAAACGCGCTTATCCAATCGCTCGCGCGCGGTGCGAGACGCGGAGAGGCGCGAATTCTCGGTCCCCGCGCGCTCGTAATTATCGCCAATTACAGACGGACGCGAGGTCGATTAAAAGCGAGTTTTCTCGTGCATGCGCGGCATACGCGCGATACGAGACCGCGGGATATCTCGCGAGCCACACCGCGTGCGGAACAAAAAAAAAAAAAAAAAAAAAAAAACGCAAAACGTCAAATGTCACATACCGCCATCGTGCGACTCGTGAAGCGATCTCGAGGCATCCCCGTGGCTTTTCAAACACATCGAGATATATATATATATATATATTTTTGGAATATATAATATGTTGAGACGAAAAAAATGTTGGACTTACATTGTATAGTAAATTGATTGAAAATAAACATATATTAAACGACATAAAATTTATTTGCTGAAACAACCACTCGGGAAACGCAATTAGTTAATTTTGTCGCTGCGTAAAGACGTTTATTTAGGATAATTTTATAAGTAAATAGTTATATTACGTGGTACATGTCACACGCACACACACACGTGATAAATATCATTTTCGTCAGAATTCACACAAACAGATTTGAGAGACAGAAACGGAAACTGTCTGAACGGAGAAATATGCAGATCCTGTTGGTTTTGTCCTTCCAACGACTTGCAAGATAATTAGCGTTCACAAGCGGAAAATTGCCATGGCCGCGGTATGCCGCGCATACCTATATCGAAACGCAGCGCGAACAAGAATTCTCAACGGTAATTATCGCTAATTACAATACGCTAGAACGGAAATTAAAATGGGCTTCTGTGTATATACCCGCGCTCTTATACGAGCAATTAGGGGCTGTGTGTCGTGATCCGTAAAATAAATAAAATATTATTTGTGTTGTCGATTAAAAACACACACACACACACACAGTTCGGACACAATGCCGTAAGTAGTTAAGGGGAAAAAAATATGAGCGCATAATGCGAACTGTAATGAAATGAAATAGCTAGGAAACATGAATTCAGAATCTCAGAGGATCTAAACCGCAGAGGTCTGCGTGTCGGCAGATTTAATTAAGATAGGCGAGTTACTTGCGATTCATTAAATGCAAAGTAACATGATATACTATGTGTTTGACATTTTTTACTTACTTACTTTTTTTTTAAAGAACTGTAAGTAAAACATTGTTAACTTTTCTCGAAGAAAACAATTGAGAAAAAAACACGGTGTGCGTGTGTTTTAATAAAATTTTAAAATTAGCAAAGGAAAAATGATACAATAATATCGTCAGCGTGTAGTGAGGAAAACAAACGATATTTCGCGACAAATGTATAATAATTACCGTTTTAAATACAAAAAAGCTACGAATATGTAATATCGCACGTATGCAGACGCATACGTAGCCGAGAGGCAAAAGATCGGTCGTATAAAAACGACGGATACGATAATTTCTTCGTTAAAAGGGATAGGATAATAATGCTATTATATACGAGCGGTTAATATATGCGCGCCGCGATTCTTATTAGCAGGCAATATTTAATCCTAAATTAGATCTAATGATCCCGTAATTCGGTCGGCGCTATTGCTTCTTCTGGCCACGGGTGAGATGAAGAAGCACAGATTGGCGTGCGATACTTATCGTATGTGTGTGTGTGTGTGTGTGTGTGTGTGTGTTTATATATATGCGCAAAAAGATATCCTGCGAGAGAAACATCGCGTAAAGATATTATAAACGCCGAACAAAAATTGCCAATTACATATTTCGCGTACTGGCAAAATATATAATTTGTTAGTAACTTGATTGAAAAAAAAAAAAACCAAAAATTTTTTTCTGAAATACGAAGAAACGCGAAGTTAGCGATTGACGTTGCGTGCGAGTAAATGTCCCTCGGTATACACATCGTAAGAGACCGGCCCGCGAGTTAAAGAAGACTCCCTTCATATACTCATTTCGGTGAGATCTCGAGGGCGTGACGAGACGCGAGGAGGTGAGGCTTCGAAAAAAAATCAAAACAAAGATGTGATTGCAGGTACCCACGCGCAGCACTCAATTCAGATAATGGAATGACTTGATCGTACCACCACCTTCATCTTCGCGCGCGTACATCGTCCACCACCAGCCAAGGCCGCTCACCTTGACGGAATAAATTGGCGCGCAGGGTGCGTCACCTCCGTCCGATTTTAATAATAAAGCAGCAAGAACGCATCCGGCTCTCTCTCTCTCTCTCTTTTCTCTCATCTCCTCTCTTCCAAGTCATCTCTCATCTCTTTTCTCTTTCTCTTCTTTTTCTTCCTCACGAGTGCATCGGCTTAACAGAGAGTTTAATAGTCGACAATGATTAATTACGCTTGTATTTAATCTGCGGGTTCGTGTTTTAAGAAATATACATCGTTTAAACTGCGCTCTTCGCGCGGGTCCGACGCGGCAGACCTTGAATGATCGCTCTTCGTTTTGCCGATCTAATTTTCCGCGGGGCACGAGAATCCCCGAAAAAAAAACGCAATGATGCGACGATGATAATATAACGTTATTAATTGCATCGCGTAAGTGTTGCTTCAACGATGAACGATGGCCGAACGGACGATCAATCGGATTTTAATAGGAGATAGAATATAAAACGGAAATAAAATTACTAAATACGTGTTAAAACAGAATAAATAATATTGTACATAGCAGAAATTTGCACAATTGCTTGATAAACAGAAAAGTGAAAATAGAAAGAAGTCTTAAAATTAATTGAAAACACTTGAAAGCAAGAAGACGCCTGTCTTTCTTTCTCAAACATCTGTCCCGCATAAACTTCTGCGTACGAATCAATAGCAAACGCAAGTAATCGATAAAGGCCGATATGTTTATCAGCATCAACGTCCAGAATCTGTCAGTTCTCGCGAATGCACGTGCGCAATCTTCCTCGAGATTATAACAGCTGAATAAAATTATAGAACCCTAATTAGATACGTGAAACGGACGGAGTTGGCGCCAAATTGCGTGCACCTTTTCACGCGAACGAGCGAGCCTGTCTTGTTCAATCATTCCGAGATGAATCACCTTACGAGCTTTCACGAGAAGACAAGACGTTCTCCTCTCTAACAGGCCACTCTTGCCAGGCCTTCTTGCTCCTCTCGGTTTCTCGACCACGGCAAAACGAACGATAGAAACGCTACGCACACATACACAACGAAACGGCGTCTCTCGTCATAACAAACAGGACGGATTATACGCCGGTAAGAGAACCGAGTCGTTTATACCCACCTATAATTTCGAGACGGGAAGGGGGGAGGGCGATCATGCGTGGCAATCGACATCAAACAGACGTCCGCGCATTTATTTGCATCTAGAAAAGTTAATGGCGCGTTTTGTGCGCGCGGCTTCTTCATTGATGGGTTGTTCGTGTAACAAACAGGAAGAACATAATCTGTTCCGTTAAATTGTCGAGAAAATATATTTACAACAATAACATTTTTATGGTTTTTTTTTATACGTTTATAACGTTAAATATAAAATAATGAGATTTGCATTTGAACAAAATATATATAAATGAGTTATGGCGAAAGATAAATATAATAAAGAAAAAACGCGAAGCTCCGAGCTGCAATATGGCGGACGAAACGATCTAACCCGACGCAACTACTACATCTTTCTTTTACGTTCCTTACGAGCACACGGCCTGCGGCCTTCTACCTTCAGTGCCCTTCACGCGGTCTAAGTGCTTCCCTTGCCCACCACCTCTATTCGTCTCTGCCTTCTCGCCTATCTTTCTGTTACTTCACCTCGTAGATTCCATCCGTTCTCGTCTTTTCTCAAAGTATCTTAACACGCTCAGGAGGACGTTCTTCTTGTCAAATTACATTTGCGCGTCTTTTTCTCTTAATTTATTCGAGTCTTTATTCCTCACACAACATATATTGATCTTTAACTTTTTAAACTTTTTCAAATTCTGCAATTCTTTTGGATCTACTTGCTCATATCAATTATCGCTTATGTCGTTACTCCATCAGACTCTCATTATTTTTTTCTGATAAGAAAAACAAGCTACCAGAAAAATAAAAGTTAACATCAAAAATTTTCTTCAGGATCTACGCGAAGTTACGTGTCGTTCTTCTTATTTTTCGAGAACTACGACATATTGATTTTTTTCTCCGACCACACAGAGAGACAACAATTAGTGCATATCGTGAAAATATTGAATTCTAATCGAATTAAGACTATTACGACTATCCGTTTAATTCTGTTATTTCATCTAGCTCGGTCTACTCGGTCTGTTATCTTTTCGAATACCTCGCTTTGCCCTGCGCACAATATTCCCTCTGCCCTATCATCTCCCCGCCCGTTTATCTCCCGACGCGTCGCGCATTCCCTTCTACCTCCCTCCGTTTATCTATTCGCTCGCCACGCTTGCCCTTCGTAACCCCAAGCGATTCTCTTTTTCCGACTATCTGTCTCTGTCGCCCGTACTTCCGCGATACGTTTTGCACCATGGACACCTCCTCACGAACGCGCACTCATACATATAGGATATACGGTGGTATGTGCTGTATCACTATTATCGTATCTCCGTATCTATTAGATTCAATCGTTACATAATCAATATGTACAGTGTGCCACCCCGCACGTTTCATCTTGCGCGTCTATCTCGGTCTCTCGTCTCGCATCGCGATACATCTATCCATCGTTGTGTTTCAAATTTGACCTTTTCCTCGCACAACATGCTTCTTTTCGAGCCGTAATGTCTATCGTCACTCACCTATTCTCTCGGACTGTTCACTACTGGATTGGTCGATTTCACATTATCTTTTCACTTCTCATCCTCACGCCTGCGATCTCATCCCCAAATCTCGTCTAATCATTTTTCCTTTTCTCACATTCGTTCCTCTCGACCGCGCCTTGTTTTCCAAATCTCTCTAATCGGACTCTCTATTCCGAATCCCCTACTCAAATTCCCTAATACATGATCAAAGCTTCGGTATAATCTTCTTTCTTCTTTCTCTTCACGATCTCTCACAAATCTTCGTCTCGGTTTTGTCCTCTCTCCTCTTGCTTCTTCTTACCTTTCTTTCGGCCTCTTTACCGCGGCCCCTCCAAGCTCGCCCCGCGTTGCCTCCTTTCTCTCCCACTGTCCTCTTTCTTTCTCCGCTCGTCTGTTCCGCTTTCGCGCACGCCGGATCTCTCTTCGGTCCTCTTCCCTCGCACCGCCTTTCTCTGTTACGGCACGACCCGTTGAAGCCGCGCCGCTGGCGGCACGGAAAAAAGGTGGCCCTAAAAGAACTTCATATTTTTTATGCTCAGACAGCGACTTGGGTGGTCCAAAATGGCCGCCCAATGATGTAATATAGTGCTCTCGCTGCGAGAGGCTCTCCTTCTCTCCCTTCCGTCCCTTTCCTCGCCCCTCGCGGCGCAACCAGCGTATATAGAGGTAAAATCCACCACTTCCCTCTCTCCGTCCCTCGGGGCCCAACCAAGCAAACTCCCTTCCAGACCCTTTCCGTCCCCGTTCTCTCCACCCTACTCCGTCTCCCTACTCTGTGCTCACCTAAAACCTTAACCACCTATTCCTAACCGCGCGCGTGTTTGTCGGGATCCCATTGCCGAGTTCTCCCGGGGCATGTAATTACTCGAGGCACGATGTCTTTCGGCTCTTTTGCCCCACGACCCGTATCTCTTACCGCTCAACCCCGCGTTTCTGTTCCGCGTATATGTGGGAAAACTGCGGAGCGGCGACGTATAAATTTGTTGCTGTGTATAGAGCGGTTGACAACGGCGGCTGAGAGAGAGAGAGGTCCCACGGGATGACGCGCTCTTGTATGTATTAAATTGTACGTGTGTAATTTACACAGCCCAGGCGCTACCTGCCCGTTCGAATCCGGTGTTCGGCGAAGTGTGCGGTCAGCGGGTGTGTTCTTCCAAAAGACCTCTTCTTTCTTATCTCTCGCTGCTTAAGCTGCGGAAAAATCCGCGCTACTTCACACGATTCTTCACGCGAATTAGAATATTCACGTTAGAATAGAAGCAGCGAGACGGAACGTCTCCATTTTACATGCGCATTACAGAATGTGAATACAGTTATTACTTCAAATCATCTTAAAAATTTGACGAAATAATAATTAAATA
>QVNW01004870.1:0-15610 GCA_014825475.1 Pseudomyrmex flavicornis
GCGCGCGGAAATGAGTGCGGAAATTTTCAGATACGTCGGCGATTGCAAGAAATATTTCTCGCGCATATATTCTCTCTCTCTCTCTCTCTCTTTCCCCGCTCGATACGTCGGCTCTGATATGTAAAGTTACGGAAAACGATAATCTTTTTCTCTCTCGCTATGAATATGAATTATGCAGCGCATGAATACGCATTCTCTAACGTATTACGAAGAGCTTAATTACTATTGCAACTTCGCTCGTGACCGTCTACCTAAGGAAAAAAGTTGTATATCATTTTAACCAGGGCATATTTGTGGAAGGAAAACGAAGTTCCGTGTACAACTAATGATGATATACAACAACCCCGTGTGTCAGAGAGAGGGAAGGAGAGAGAGAGAGAGAGAGAGAGAGAAAGAGAGGGTGCGTGTGTGAATACCTCACAATATGTACAAAAAAAAAATATATATATATATATACCGAAACTGTGCAATGTAACCGCGCGATGATAAATTAAATTGCTCCGAGATGTGATTAGATTGATTAAAAAACAAAAATGTACATAAATTTTTCAATCAGTGCGACTTTAAGAAAACTGCGGACGATCGAATCCGATTGTCGTCGACATTCGACGACCTTACTTTGTTTGTAATCATAATTTTACTACGTAATTGCGTAAGCGCGACTTGATTAATTATACACCGCAAATTAATTACGTTCGAAAAGCGGAGAGCGCGCGCAAAATTTTAAATTGAGATATTCTGATTTCCCCCTCCCCCTCCCCCCTCTTCCCCGAAATTGCCGCGGGCGTCAATCGAAATGCCAGTCGTTCATTCGGAAGTGGTCAAACTGATGATATAAATTCATATGCTGTATGCAACATGGTTAACAAAAACCATGTAGATGTTTTAAATAAACCACCGGCGGCCACGCCACAAGCTAGTCCATGTTTCCGCGACTATTTCACAAAGTGAGCCTGCGGATTAGCGAAATATGACCGCTTTAGGGGGAAGTGATGGGAAAAAATTTGCGAGAAATTTGCATCGAATCTCAACTCGGTAAAAATGCAAATTTCGTCGCCGGCCCGGTCGAATGTGACTCGCTTCCCGAAAAAAGCGACGAAGGGAAAAAAACAATGAACGAAATCTTCCAAAAATATTCGCGCGAGCAAATATGTTGCGCGCGCGTATCGCGTTATTATTGTAAACAATAATAAGTTTTTGTTTTGTTTCGCATTGCTTTAACAGCTATAATGCGGAAGACCGAAAATAAATCTAAAAAATTAAAACGTAGCTGTAACAAATTTTCTTTCTTTCTTTCTTTTTTTATCTAAAATCCTCAAATATAAAAACAAAAACCAGAAGAAATCCAAGCAATAAATACGTAATACGTATATCTCGCAAGAAGAAAATTAATCGAAGATCGAACGAGGAGCTCAAATTAAACTAATTCAAATTAATTAAATACTTCTTTTTTCTCAGACGAGCACCTTATCGTTTTATTACTTCGATATTTTCTCTCGCGTAGTTTCTCCTCCCCCTTTTACACGTCTTGGTCAGCCACTCGTCTGCAAAACACTTCAAAGATAATAAAAAAATACCTGAACGCTCAACTTCCTCGGGGCGAAGTACAGCTTAACCACATGCACTCCCCTCAAGTGCGCGATATCGGGGTGATCGCCTCTCCCTCGCGACGACGACGCAGCGGCCGTTCCTCTTCGGTCTCCGCGAGCGAATAGCCTTACGACGGGATATTACGTATACGGGTGAGAGAGCAGGAGTTGTCCGGGGAGGAGAGGGGAGGGGGGAGAGGGGAAACCCACTTCTCTGCCGCAAAAAGCGCTGCGTCGGTGGGTAACCCCGAACGCCGCATCGCGGCATCGCTGGCAGCGCGGGGCCATCGTATCGCAATATCCGGCCGGAGGTAACGACGGCAGCCAACGCCGATAGAACCCGGGATACGCGAAGCCACGGGGAGCCGTTAGGATCGCCAAGGCCCTTAAATTAGCAACGACGTAACGACGATAGGGGAAGCAGAAGCCCCGAAGTGGCGCAATTTCGCGCACGGACCGGAGTGACTGCGCGGCGCGGCTCGATATCGAAAAAGTATAAACCAGTGGATATGCAAATGCGCGTCGAATGCGCCTCGTGGCGCGCCACGCTGGTGCGGCCAACTCCTCTTTTCCGCGGACGTACGGACGGATGTTTCCTCATCCCCTTCTCCTCTCCTCAACTCATCCTCTTCTCCCCCTCCCTCGTATGTAAAGCCCATCGTTTTCTGCTTTTCATACAAAGCAGCGCGCGTACGTCCCCGAAATGCCCGCGAGATGATGTCCCCGAATTTTTTTTTTTTTTCTTTTCGGTGCGTGCGATACAGACTCGGTTGTAAAACGAATTTCGTTCAATGAAACAGTAAAAAAAGATGCGCGAAACACGCGGCGGAAATGCGAGATCTTGCGCGCTCGCTCGCGGAAATTGTGTCGGCAAAGCTGAATTTTTGTTGCAAAACAAGAATTAAAAAATATGAAAATTACATAACTTTTTCCACTGAAGAGAAAGACCTAAACGTTTGGTTGTAATTAAATAAAAAAAAAAAAAAAAAACAATTGCTCGTTGTTTGAAAATTTTTCGGGCCATTTCCTCGATTAACTGTTAAAAAAATTATGACTCGAACTGTGCGTGTTAGCGTCCGCGGATGAACGTATGCGAATTTGCGTGTTGAACTCCCCCTGTGTAATCTATCAGTTAGCGCGCGTAAGAGAGCGTAATCTAGAGCCGCTAACGATGGCTGACTTTGATTAAAGAAATTACACTCCGAGACCGACACTTTCGCTCGCTCCCTTTGTGCGCATCAAACACTCCCCCCCCTCGCCCCTTCCCTTCCCTTTTTCCGCGTGTTCACTTGGCGGCGTAAAAGCGCTTCTCATCTCCGCAATCGCGACGACGGGTGGTAAAACGCATCTCGTCGACGATAATTACCCGTACACGTCCGAAGGTCGAGGAGGGCGGCTCGTATCCCGACACACGTCACTTCCATATGCCGCCCTATAACACCGTTCCTTCTGGGAAGGTCCGCGCAGCTCGGGAGGAGCTGTTTCCGCTTATTAAATGCATTTATCTTCCGCGAAAATCGTGTTCGTATATATATATATATATATATCTCACTCCTCCAATTAGGCGTATTAAAAATAATTCTCGGCGGACGTATATATTTGACGTCCTCCGAGGACGCGCCCTTCGGACGACTCTGTGTGGTCACTTCTGACCCGATTATTCTGCTGATTAAACTAAAAAGTCGCCTCGCGCACGCAAATTAACGTGCGTATTTTTTTCATTTTTTTTTTAAATTGATTTTTCTTTTTCAAATTGATATATTTATTTCAATATATTCAGTTATGGATATCACATTTATCAATTATCCATCGGATCTCGGTGACCGGATCATTATTTAACGAAGGATTAAATACACGAACTCACCCCTTAGTAACCGCGCGCCATTTTTCCGAAAACTTTTTCCTCTCAACCCCATCTTTTCGGAAGAGTACGCGGAAGAAGGTAACCTCGCGCGGAACCCGATTCGTTGTCTTGCTGACACAGGCACGCCCGACAAAATCGTAACGGAAACGCGCGACGAACGATTACGTTTAAGGCACCGACGCGTCGCGACGCGCCCGCGCCCGCGCGCGCGCGCGTTCAGTCTGTATGTACGTGTGTACGCGCGTACATCCGGATGATACATATTTATGATGGAACGTGTGCTGGGTGGCTGAATGTGTGCAACTAAACAGCGGCGGGAGAACGGGAGATTATTTGCAAAGCAAATGGCGCGACGTGGTTCTAAGTGGCAACGGGCGCAGCCACGTACGCGACTAATCTCGTCGTCCTTTTGAATTTCTCGCGCGCGCGCCTACCTGTATTATCGTCGAGCTTTCCCCCAATGTGTGTATGTGTGTGTCTCACGAGCGACAAGTCTCTCCTCTGACGCACGAAAGTAAGATTAGAATCTTCGGGGGTGCGCGCGCGACCGTCTCGAGCTTTGCCCGGGAGAGGGATAGAATACGGGGGCGATAATTGTGAGAAATAAATGGCGGCAGGTGTTGCTCGCGCGTCTATTTACTCGTGCAATTTAAACAACAGCTTGACCTTCCCCCGCCTATTTCTTTGCGCGATAAGTGTCTGTTATTTGTCATTCCTTTCCCGCCGCGAAACCTATGCGCGCGCGCACACACAATTATAAAAGACGAAAAGTATAAACAAGAAAGCAAGCGGAGATCTAGGTCGGCGAAGGTACAAGAAATATGAATTTAACGTACTTTTCTTTAATAGTGTGCGCAACAGGTAGGTAAATACTTCAAATATGCGACGATTGCATGAATTTCAAGAGGCATTCATCGTTCGATGCTTGAAGAATCCGGATTGCACAAGAGAACCTGTCGCTCGTCTTTTAGCAAATATATATATATATATATATACACGCGGCGGCGTCGCGCGCGCATTCTGTTCCGTGAGCAAAATACTTCACTTTATTCCGCGCATTCAACGCAATTGCGGTAAACTCGCGATGAAAAAAAAAAAAAAAAAAAAAAAGAAAGAAATAATTATTGAACAACATTGTAAATTTGTTAGATAACAAATTGAATATTTAAACGCGCGACAATTCTCTCAATGTTTCAAGATACGCCCAAGTTTCCAACTTTGCGAATTTGAATATTTCGGTGGACGAAACTGCTCGTGAAATTTTCAACATGCGAACACACAGGACAGGATCTCGTATGAAGATTTTATTGTGAAATGTGATCGTCTCGATTCGAGTTGCATCTTCCTCGGCAAATAATCAAAATGGATGAAAAATAAATAGTTTGTCAGAAATTAAAACCAATGAGAACTGGTTGTCATTTGTCGAAACGTCTCATTATATTTTATAATAAAATCATATTTCGCACATCCCGCACACTCTGGCTCGTATTGACGTTTCTTCTATTATTATAAATATATTAGTTGGTAATTACGTCGCGCGCTTCAATAAACGTCCGAGACATGTACCTTCGCGTTTCTCTCTCGCAACCATTCGACAAATCGACAAATCTATTTCGGAGGTCTCTTCCCCTCGGAGCTGCTCTGCCGCTCGTGTAATTTGTAATTGCGCGTCGTTAAATGCGTGTCAACAATGTGTCACACTTTAATGGATTAATTGAGAGAGCGAAAGGCCGCACGAAAACACACGGATTGCTTCCATTTTGCGACCTTATTTTGCACATGTCGCGCGCTGCGGCGGCGGCGGCGTGCGCGCGGACGTTGGTGAACACGGTGCTTCAACATCGTATTTCTGTTACAGTCAATCAACAGCTCGGATAAACCAAACAAAACCCGCGCGACAAATACGCGCGCGCGCGCGATCAAAACCGCCAACCCGTAATATAGACAGAACCTTTTAAAAGCATATTTGTGTTGCCGTGACAAAATCGCGAGCCGTTGTAACACGCGCTCGTATTTCGCATAATAGCTTTTAATGCCGTTCGAAACGGAAAAACCGCGCGGCCAAGAGTTATACCTGGCGCGCCGCAGCAGGTAACTTTATAAGCTCGCGCGCGCGCGCGAGTGAGCGTCTCTCGTAAAATCCACGCGCGGAAACATTTCCAACTGGCGGTGTTTTGAGAACGCGCACAATTGAGTTATATTATTTCCGCGGCGAGTGCTGAATACAAAGGAGCGAGCGACGAAAAGGGAAGTAATTATGCGAAAAGTTGCGAAAGTATAACGTTCGCGCGCGCGCTGTTAATGCGCCAAAATAAACGTAAATAAACTATTCGACCAAAAATCATCCGAGCAAACAGACAAAGAGAGAGAGAAAGAGAGAGAGAGAGAAGTACATCTCGCGAGTGAATATATTCCGATTGTTACAAGTTGGAACGCACTTCAACTAATATCGTTAGCTCGGCGGGATTGAAAATTACGGACGGTAATTTCTGACGCCGCTGCCGCAAACTATCAGTTCGCGGCGGGGCGGCGTAAAGTTCCCTCCGGAATCGCGGGGATTCGCCGCGGTAGTTACGGATTTTAATGCGCGGCCCGTCGTGACGGGTACGTCCGTGGAGAAATTTCGCGAGTGTGGTTTCGCGCGAATAACGGAAAGTGATACACACGTACGTACAATTGCGAAAGGGAATGAGAAGCGAGGGAGGGGGAGTCGAAAGCTAGGAGGAGAAATAGCAGTGCGTTCTGATGTGGCGGAGAGAGGTGTTTGCTCTCGTCGCATAGTATTTAGAGCTTTAATGCGAACAGACTGAAATGCAGACCGGACTCGTGTACCGAGCCGAGGTCGATGGAGTGAGCAGGGTAATGAATAGGGTGTTAGCGAAACACGATGTAACTGCTAACGCTGCTGAAGCGGCCACGCGAATACGTGCTGCGTGGGGTATTGTAAGCCACGTGGACATGTTAGCGTAGACGACGGGCAGTTGTGTATCGTCTCGCCGGGTAATTCTTGCTCCCCCTTCCCCCGTAAACGCGCGTCGCGAGTATCAAAGAATTAAGGGCGCATTAAGGGATCACGCGAGAGTTCTCCTGTGCAAAAAACGAAAAAGTTACACAGAGTCTTGAGAGAGAAAAAAAAGAAACACAACATTCGTTTCGAGAAATCGACCTGCTTTGCGTAACAATTCCGGGAAAGATTTCGCGAAAAGTTGGACGTTGGTGGGAAATACGGTGGGTTTTGTGATACTTGAAAAAAAAAAAAAAAAAGAAACTGCGGTTTGGAATTGAAATATTGAATGAGAACAATCGTCCCAGTAATGGCCATTAGGACCGAATGAACGCGACTACCGACAGATTCAGACAGATTCAGACAGTTTTAGCTAAAATTCCGCGATTTCCATTTTACAACCCCCCCTCTGTGATCGTATTTTTCCGCCTTTTTCCCTGGATATTTTGTCACGAAATTTTTCTCCAATCAAACAATCGCGCGAGTTTTGTGCGACTTTGTTTCCGAGAGCACATGTCTTTTCCTCTCCCTCCCTCTCTCACACAGACACACTCTATATATACTACGTACCATTAGAGAATACATTGGCCTTTTCCTATTGTGAATGCACGATGTGCAGTCTCCGCGGCGCAACGGTCCTCAACAAAGTCGGCATAAATAATTCAAGAATCGGAGAGAGCGGCACGATGCGCTTATGTAATCGGGCCAGTGGAAATCTCAAAATCCACGGAGGAAAAATTATACCTATTTTCCCAAACGACGAACAGAATTACGGATACTACGTACTTACAATGATGACGGGGAAAAGGGAGGGGAGGAAGGGTGGAGGCGCGTCGAAAATCATCGTATGTAAATATTATAACAACGTATCCGTCCTCGCGCATTGACGTAACACACAACGTCGTAAATACGGAAATAACACAGCGAACAAACTCGCGCGCGTTACTCAATTCGTGTCGTATATTGTGAAAGTAAGAGACGAGACACGATTCCCTTTAATTATGCGCACGTCGAATATTTGCAGCGTGAAATTAGAAGAAATATTGCCAAGTGCGAAACTCGCGAAAGAGAGAGAGAGAGAGAGAGAGAGAGCATCACATACGAAAAATGACGTCTAGTTAGAGACAACATGAATGATGATGTTGGCTTGACGCAGAGCTATGAATACTTTCGCTCTCTCTCTGTCTCTCTCTCTCTCTCTCTCTTTTTCCTTCTCTCGCAGTCAACTGGATAGAAGCCGGAAGGAAAATGGAGAACGACTTTTCGAGCGCGCGGGCCCGGAGCACGGAAAAATTTGCCGTGGTTTTCTCCGGTGTTGGCGTAAAAAGCTATGATAATAGAAGCGTAAAGAGGGTCCGGGGTTATTTCATAATTACAGACTGTACTCAGACGAGCGTGCATTATGCCCATTCCCCCAACCCGTATTTTTCTCTTTCTCCCTTGCCCCGCGGTCTCTCCTCGCCGCGCTTCGTTTCTTCCCGTCTCTCTTTCTCCCGTCTCGCCATCTCTTTCTCACACCAGCAGGCGCGCATATATTCGTATTACGGAATTAAGGGCAAAGGTTTGTGCTGGTGGCCGCGCGAAATCCACGGCGAGAAAGCACTTCTTCCTATTCTTTGCGGCGTCTACGTCCCTTTTCGGCGACATCGTTACGCCTATTAGTGGGTTATGGGATTTCTTCTTAATTAAACGTACACCGACTTTTGCCACCTTATCCAGGTGCTTTGCCGCCGCGCTTTTTTGCGTTACGCGTAAGACAATACGATATTCTCGCTTTCTTTCTTTCTTTTCTTTTTTTTTTTTTTTTTTTTTTTTTTTTTTTCGCGGCGCGAGAAAATATAATTTGAGGAGCGAAGCGGTTCTCAGATTGCGTCTCTCACAGTCGCACAGGTGCGCTTGTAATTACTATCGTTTCTCGCGAGTCATTTCGATGTGATAATAAATGTAATTTTATACAATAATAAAAACGTCAAAGAGAAAAAGCGACGCTTATTCGAAAAGGCAAAATTCTCTTACGCGTTTCTCCTCTCTCTTTCTCTCTCTCTCTTCTTTTCATTATTCTTATCATCAAATATTATGAGAAAAACATGTCCGCGCGCGGTATGTAATTTTTGCAAAGTACATCGCCGCGAAGGAGGAAGTTATTGTGCGCGGGGGCTCGCGCACACACATCTCGGGGAAACATTTTCCCACAACATAATGCAAAGGTTAGCGTTCGATTCATGAAATTCCGTAACGCTCTCTGAGAATTCGTCCTCTCTATCAGTTCGCGCGGAATAACGCGATGCATACGTAATCCTTTAGGCCATCGTCGTAGATCAAAGCCGCCGCCGTACGAGAGAATCAACCGTTCTCTCTCTATCTCTCTCTCTCTCTCCCGAGCGAGCGCGCTCGATATCTCGAGCTTCTGGATTTGATACATGTCGGGTATCGCCGTAATCTGCCACTGCGCCCCCGATGACGTTTGCGTCGAGGTTTCTAACGTTGACTGTAGACGCGGTGTATAAACGCTCCTATAACCGACGGTATTGTGGCGCGACACTGTGAGCCGAGCACAATGAGACCGGCTAACGTACACGCAACACAGCGCACACCATCTTCCCGGGGGTTGCTTGTAGCGCAATGTGTACATTTCGCGACGCTCGTAAAATACGCAAGGGAGAACATTTTCTCTCTCTCTCTCTCTCTCTCTCTCTCTCTTTCTGTCGTTCTACGCGTTGCAATCCCTAACGTTTCTCATCCTCTTTTCCACTTTCCCGGCATGTCCGTAAGTATCCCCGTTTTATACTTACGTATCCGTCCGTTGTGCGGACGCTTCTAAGGTCAGAAGTGCTTCCTCCCGGTTCTCGCGCATTGTCCGAAAAGGGAGATCGCATCCAGAGAGTCTATCCTCTCTCGAATGCCAACGCTCATTAAATCCAACGCGCGTTTTCCTTGGCGCGACCGCTCTCGCACGATCGATCGACCGCAGGAGAGGGTTAAAGAGGTTCAAGTACGCTTTGAAAATCGATACCGCGACGCCGTTAGACGGCGGAGCACCATAAGCGCCTCGGCTCTCTCTCTCTCTCTCTTTCTCTTCGCGGGATTTTGCGTAGAATTTTGAGTAGAATCACCGCGCCAACTCCCTCCTCCTTTCCCGTTTTACGAGCGTAGCTTCCCCGGGTCCAATATTCACGACCGTTGTATTAACGGGTTCGAGTCTCGACGTTGCTATGCAATTAACTTATTGCCGCCTGCTTGTTCTGCGAACGAAGGATTTACAACAGCTAGGATGTGAATTTGAAACACCGAATTTTCGAAAATAACTCACGGTGTTCGAAAATCTCGATGAAGATGATAGAAATTTTAGTGTTCATTTTTCCATCTAACATTTAAAAAAAAAAAAAAAAAAACACATCTGTGTCCGATTGTAAATTAACGTTTAACAATTTTACTGCAGTCTTTGCACTTGATACATAATCTTGCGTAATTTCTCGCGAAAAGTTTCGATTAACTTCCTCCCCGCGCACAGACAACGATACGTAATTAAAGTTATCCAATTTGAACGTACGTGGCTCCACCAAGACAGTCCTCTCATTTCTGAGGAAGGAGTTAATATCATCTGCATACACGTAGAAAACTTATTCTGTTCAGTAATATATATATATATATATACACGATCTCTCCTCTTGAGCGCGGGGGGCGTTTGGCTTCTCTTCTCTTTTCCACGTGGCACGAACAAGAATTCTAGCGCGATAAGAACCCGCGCGTGTCTTCTATAATGAACTAATAGAATCTCTTCTCTTTTGAGCCACGTCAAGAGAAGAGTGGAAAAAGCAACTTCGCAACAAGTTGACCGGCATCGGATAACTTTCACGCGGTTTGCTCATTCCAAATTTCTTTTGAGATTTAATAAGAAATTTTCAACGAAATTTTCAGATCTCCCAATGACGTTTATTGCAAAAATAATTATCAGATGTGTAAATATTAATCAGATCTCGCTTCTCAATCTAAATATTTTAAAAATATACTTTTAATTATATTTAGTTTCTGATTTTATGAATAAATACTTGATAAATTTTATTTAAAAAAATATTACAATTACTTCTATATTAACTGTCCGGCCAATGGCCCCTGTCTGCCAATCATTTTGACATTTATCTTATTACAGCAAATGTTTCTTTAATAAGGCTTCGAACTGATTGCGGACCTGATGAATTTCGCGCATCTTTCCGCGTGATCTCCGTCTGCATAGACGCGCAGATACACCTGCGATCTCTAATTCCAATCACGTGCATATATGCGAATTCGTAATACGTCCGTGCGAAAACACCGGCGCGCGCGAGAGCAAGAAGCTTGAGTGACGTCGCGTCGTCGCGATGTGACAATTATCTTTGACATGAATTTAATTTCATGCCTGTGATGCGCGCGCGCAGGTCTGGCTGGAGACGGGCCCGCAAAGAGGGGAAAATCACGGGGAAATATAACAAATCTGGCCGCAATGAAACGTCAGCCAATATAACATACGCGAATAAACGTTCTGTAAACATATATTTCCATATTGCGCATGCAAACACGATCAATTTTACACGATCTTTCCTGCGCCGCTTCCACGGGCGCCATTCATTAACGCTCCGTGATATTTGTTCGGAGCCGCAAATACGATTAGTGCGTTTTAACAAAAGTCAAGTTTAATTATCGAACGCGGTTGCTTTTCTCGTAAATTTTTAAGGTGTCTATTCACCGAAACGCGCAAACAGGACCTCGTCTTTGGAACAAAAAACGTTGTGTTACTTGTAAAAAATTATATCCATATCAATTCTATGCATTTTCAAAGAATATTTAATAGTTGAATAAAAACAATTAGGTAATTATTTTAGGACAGAGAGAATTCTCTCGTACGAAAAATGTCACTTTTGCGTTGTCGTTCACGGAAAAAAAAAAATTAAATATAATTCGATGCAATTTGTTGCGCATTGAATTCGGCGATTAAACTCTTTGGGCAGTAAACACATTTTTTTTTTACATTATCGTTCTTTCTGTTTCCTATATTCGACGAGTACTTGTTCGAGAGATGACGTTAACAAAGTTTAAGACAGCTTGGAATTGCAATCCTCGCGTTTAGCGGATCGTGTCGAAAATGTAAAGTTTTCATTTAAATTTTAGTGACTGCAGGACGTTCGGGGCACTTAACGCGGAAGAGCCGCCGAAAGAAACGATAAGTTCAAAGCGAGGCGACACGTTCGTGGAGATTTAATTACGCGGGAAGGGGAGAGGAGGAGCGGGGTGGGGGGGGGGAACTTTCGACTCGGGGGTTATTATCGGGCGGCAGTGAGACGACGAGATGTCGTGCCATTCTTGTAATTTCATGGAGGTTTACTTGAGCCATCCGAGCAGTTAACACGCAGTTGTTACGCGCGCGCGCGCGCGTTCTCGCGACGTACAAAACTCGGAGTTGTTACACTCGCGCTTAAAATAACGGACGCGAAACGACGTCTGTTGTTGCGTATAAATAGTTCTAATGGATGTTTCACATTAAGGAAATAATTTATTAGATATGTAAGTAAGATTAAACACGACAAATTCTTATTAAATATTTGTTTTGCAATATCTTTGATAAATGTCCGGCCAGTGGTTGTCCGGTCATCGGATCTTAAAATTGAAAAACAAAAAATGAGTCCGCCATCCATTGGCAATTAAAATACGCCAACGTTCGTATATAATGTCTGTTGTTTCAAATGTAACCCTGAGAAGCTGCGATACCAAGAGACGTTAGTTTCTAGGGGAAAGCGAGAACGCGATGTCCTCGGCATTAAACCCGAGGAGGAGTAACGGGAAAGGAGAAGCGAGACACGGGACGTTCTCGTGTTTGTTCATTTGTCATCGGATAATCTTTCCGCACACATCGCATAAAGATGTTGCATATACGCCCCGACTCGCGCTACGCCATTATTACCGCCTTGCTCTTTCGCAATTGCGCGACCCGCGCATGTGAAAAAGATCGTCGTTACGTGTAAGAAAAACAAAAAAATAAATAAATAACAAACGAGCGCGTTATAATACGAAAAATCTATGTAGCTTGTGTGCGCTTCAACAGCATCTTTTATTGCGGACCGTAAACACACGAAGATGAGGAAACGCGCGAAAGGGGGCGTGCTTGTTAAAAATGCGACATGTTAGGAAATGTCTCGGTGCAGTTATCACTTAGTTTTCTTGGCATGATTATGTCTGGCTTATTAGAGCCCGGCGGGGATTAAGGAATTATCGTTGTTTGCTTCTGTTTCTGTGCAGCGCGTCTCATAAACATGCGATTCTCTCGAAACAATTTTAGTCATTATTTTGGTTTATCTCGCGCGAGCAACTATCGTTCGTCGTTTTTTGTTTTTTTTTGCGTCAAATAAATTTCGCGCGAGAAGCGAGTAGATGGGACGTAAAATTGTTTGGGAAACACGTCAAACGTGAAAAGTTTAGAAAAATTGTTTAGGAAAACGGAAAAACGAAAGAAAGAAAACGCAAGCGGAGTTTAATTTCGCACGTGTGTGTTCTGTTTTTCTACATCAGCAAAATGCGTGCGAGCGCGCGCGAAGACCGCGCGTTTTTAAAACATTTTACACAGCGGGCACATGCATCTCAGCGTGCGATTACAGGGAGAGGAGAAACAATTGCGTTGCGCGTAAAATAACTAAAAAAAAAAAAAAAAGAAAGAAAGAAAAAGTGAGATGTACGTCGTTAACCAAAACAATTGAAAAACTGCTGCTTTAAAATGATCGTATAAAGTTAAAGTTAATTAAAACGGCATATAAACGGACTTTCTTTCCCTCTTATGCAAACGCGGGGAGAGAAAAAAAAAATTCCATTCAACGTGCGAACGGAAAAGTGTGAATATGCACTCGCCCCTAATTTTCCTCTTATTATGTTCCGACCGTTGGAAAGCGGTGGAAAACGAGTATTCTCGGTATAAAGAACAACGAGAGTAGGTAGAATACTTTACTTTAACGTTTTACAGCACGTACGTACACGACGTCATGCGTCGTGTTACGAGCGAGAGAGAGTAGGACGAAAGGGTTGTGTGTGCGAGTGGCCGGGCAGGGTGGCGGGGAGATTGCGTTTCATATTCATTACATCGGTAGCTATTTGTCACAGACTCGTATCGCGTTGAAATACTGGCCGAGATAGCCTAGGTCCCCCCGTTGCATTGTTAAAATGTCCGGGGGAAAAAAAAGCTCTTCTCGGGGAGGAAAAGCCGGAGGACACGGGGGAGGGGGTGAAGGAGGAAGCGAAAAAAAAAAAAAAGAAACGGCGTCGAACGATCATCGCTCACGAGGAGTTTGGAGCATTACTGCTCGGCTGCTGCATGTAATGAACGTCATGTAATGAATCGCGCGGATAATCAGCTATTAGTAGATGCTCTATTTAGAAATTTATATGATTGCGAGTGGCACGGAAAAAGTTAGCGTATACGCGCGCGCGCGCGCTACATCGCCCCCTGCGGTAACTTTGCCACCGGCGCGCGGCGCAATTACTTACTTCGATTCCCGCGCGAGGGAAAAGTGGGACAGACTTGGAAACGCACACAACGTGTGTGAGTGAATGGATGTATGTGTGTGTGTGTGTGTGTGTGTGTGTGTGTGTGTGTGTGTGTGTGTGTGTGTGTGTGTGTGTGTGTGTGTGTGTGTGTGTGTGTGTGCGCGCGCGATACGCGTGCGACCCGTGTCGCGAATAATTCCACTTTTAATAAGCGCGCGATTCGTCAGAAAGGAGAGGAGAGGGTTACGTGTGGGAGGAGAGGCGAAAGAGATACGGCATTAAAACGGCAAATGTTATTCCGGTTCAACAATGACCGTTCAATTCGCGTCCGGTGAAACGCGATAAATCGCTCGGTCGCGTTCTCACATTCGCTTCGCGGATAATGAACACGGGGGCCGAGCATTACACGCGTACACATCCGAGAGCCGTCCAATTACACATTCCATTAATGCAATGTTAAATTACGCTGTTGCGTCGGGCGCACGCATCTCTCCGTCCGGATCCGGACGGGAGAGAGAGAGATAGAGAGAGAGAGAGAGATTTCGTTTTCCAAAGTTCTCTCAGAACTCAACCCAGCGCGTTTTGAGGCAAACTGATGTTGGCACTTCGCTCGCGAGATTAAGAAACCCGATTTGTATTCATACATTCATCGATTATATACATATCCAGACCTCACGTGAGTTGTGATATTCTAAACAGATATTTATATGCACGGAAGGAGAAGGGAAAACACCACTGTGTAGGGCCCCCCCCCCTTCCGAGTCGCATGCGCGCGCGTGTGTGTGTGTGAAGCACATTCTCATTAGCCTATACAATTCGCATGCATTTACACTTTTATGTAACGTATGCAATTGTTGCGTCGCACCGCGAAATCGCAGAGACAGCGACGTTGAGGAACGGCGTTCCCGATTAGTATTGGTTCGAGAAAAGGAAGAAAAAAAAACCCGAGCTTGCACACGATGAATAACTAATAATTACCGCGGGGCAAGTTTTTTTTTTTCTATTCGCAGGCACACAATCGATAGAGCCTTTTTTTTTTTTTTTTTTGTCTTCAACGCACAAGCTGCTGTTGGTAGATATGTAATATGGTTCGCGCTAATGCTTTATCTACTGATTTCTTAATTAAATAACTCAATTATCGCGAACTATTCGGGAAATACGAGCGAGGTAATTATTAGTACAACCCATGATCTCTTTCTCTCTCTCTCTCTTTCTCTCCATCTCTCCCCATCTCTCTCTTCTTTCTTTTGTCGCCGCTAAAACGGAAGCCTGCGCTCAGAAAAGCTTTGCGCGTTGTCTTCCCTTATTTCGCGCTTCAGGGAGGCTAATTATGTCGTAAAGGACATAGCACGGCGCGCGCCTATCGAGCGTGCGCTTGATAATGGGATTAAAACGGGTTAATCAGATTTCAAAGGGAAAAGTAGAAGAGATGACAAAAATTGCGAAGAGAATTCTTATATACACGGTCTTGTGAAAAAAAAACGGGGAAAGAGAAATTCTTAATAAATGCAATATAAATGTATCGTACGAAAAGGAAAACGTGTGTGGTGTATTTGAGCGAGTTTCAATTTCTGCGCGCGTTACGAAGGAAAAAGAGACTACTTTATAATCCGATTGATCCCCCCCCCCCCCCCCCCCCCCCCCCCC
>QVNW01004874.1:0-10963 GCA_014825475.1 Pseudomyrmex flavicornis
CGACTGATTTCTGAAATGATCCACATAAAAGAACAATCACGCGGCCTAAATCTGATTAATGACATTGACATGTTGGATGCTTCTTATTTTGATCTTTTGAACAAGTTAAAACTATCGTGAGTTTGAATATAACGATTTCCTCCTTCTTCTTAACTTTTGTTTGTAGAGATAACATGTTTATAACTGCTGCCTCTTGTCATCGGGACAACAGTTGATTTGACACACTCAGTACAGTAAGTTGGTGATTTTTGTTTGTTCGGGAGTTTTTTACTGTTTGTGCCACTTTTTATTTTACTTACAGAACTTCATAATAACGGACTATTTTGACGAAGGTATGAGCACATTCGGTGGAGTGACGAGCATGCGAGAATTTTCTCCACTTCTTTCTCTTATTAATGTACAGTCTTTTTTAATTTTAATTTAATTTGATTGTAAATTTTGCGACTGAGGATGGCCTCAAGTGCGAGCCGAAACGTTTCACCTTTATTTTTATTGTAAAAGTTCTTTAATCTTTAGCTCGATATTGGACCTTATTATTTTACTTTATTATTGTTATACCTAACTTATAAGTTCAAATATATATCTATAAGTTTAAATATATATTTTTTGAGAAAGTGTGTATTTGAAAGACAAACTACTCAGAACTGCAAAAAAACTCTATAACATACCAATAATTGAAAAGTTCTTTTCAATTATTGTTTCTCTTAAACAGAAACTGATTAATTTTACAAGAAAATATTTGAAAACTATCTATGCAATGATGTGCATGAAGAATCTATACTTTTGTCTCTTATTATGTGAATACACATCTGTGTTCTTTTTTCTGTGAAAAGTAGCATTCGAATGTTTACGTTTTACTATATTTTAATGCAATAAATTACATTAAATGAGTTATCGATAATAATATTACAAATATAAGCTATATATATATATATATAGCTTATTATTCGCATGTGCGTATAATATACGCACGTGTGTAAAAATGAATAATAGATACATTCGTAGAACATTAAAAGAACATTCAACGTACATGTCATAGGCAACGCACTATACAGTACTGAGAATGTTCAGTAAATGTTCTGTGAAGGTATCTTATTATTGAATTTTTAGGACATGATCTGAATGTTCACAGAATGTTTTCTATAAATGATCATTTTTGATCGTAATCAGAATGTTCCATGTACGTGCATTGAACATTTAAACTGAACATTCTTTTCATATTGAAAGAACTTAAATAAAATATGCAAAGAACATCCCCCATGCTATCTAGAACTTCACGTCATATGTACTATAAATGTTAAATTTGATTAGAATCCACATATTATTGTTAGTATTAAGAAATATATTTTATATTTCTTAATATTAACAATTTTTTAGTATTAAGAAATATTATATTGAAAGAAGTGTTTGTCAAAAAAATATTCTACAAAAATATGTGATATCCCGAAAATACTTTTTCAAAAAAAGGCGCCAAGTACACACACAACTCGTATCTTTAGAAAAAGTATTACTATAAAAATCTTTCTCTACAAAATCTATTCTACAAAAAAAGTGATATCAATAACTCGCGCCAAGTAAAATCTTACGTACGTTTATACATTGTTACAAAATAAAATATTAGAAAACTAGAAAAATAGCTTTGCGTGAAAACTCTTAAACCACGTTAAATTATACATTTATAGACTTTGCTTTGTGTGAAAGGTCGAAAACCCATGTAACTATTTTCAAAATAAAAAATATTTAATGCAAAAGAACTTGGCGCGGCTGCACCGAAATGCGTTTCACGCGTTTCACGCGGCTATCTTTTATTATGTAAATGTTATAGTACAAAGAGTTGTTATATTAGCTCCTCCTATACGTTGCTACGGGTAACAGTGTAGGCGCGCGAAGCGTCTGTCTTACGCGCGCGAAGCCTGTTTTACGCGCGCGAAGCCTGTCTTACGCGCGTAAGACAGCCCGATGCATGGTTATTAGTAGATCTTTGTTAATTAAGATCTCGGTAACTGTTGCAAATCTCGCAAAATGGTATAGGACTTTTCGACTCAGTTTTATTCCTTCTGCCTACGAGAGATTTTACACCAATTGTCAGACACCCTGTATGTAAATTTACGATTTATAACGCAAAGCAAAGTTCATCTTACACCGATAAATGTTTTATTATTATTGTGTAATTTATATATGATTTCTTATTGTGGCGCTATTGTTTTATCGTATATCACTTTTTTTATAGAACAGATTTTGTAAAAAGCAATTTTATAGAAATATGTATCATAATTGTAATAATGCACAATAATACTGTTAATACTATTTTTTGGTTGTGTTTAGAGTTTAAATTATGTTTGAATTTGTATAAAATAAAAACAATAATAAAATAAAGAGAGAACAATATTTAATATTTGTGCGTGTGTATTTAGCGCCTGTTTTTACTTTTTTTTTTGAAAGATAAGGTTTTCGAGATATATATATGTTATCGCCGCTTGGCTTTATTTTTGAAATTATACACAAAAATATTGGTAATTATTTACATTGAAATATGTTGTCAAGGTCAACATTCTGAACAACTTTTCTTTATAATATGATCGCCGCTCGGCTTTAGTTTTCGAGATAATCACAAAAAACTTCAGTTAAATCTAAACGTACAAAGACGGCTACGCCGTCTTTGCGATATATTTTCAAACTAATAGTATAACAGGGAAAGTAGTACTTCATGTAAACATTCAGAAGAAACATTCACGTACCATGTTCGTGTTGTAAGCAGAGGAGGCCTCCGCCTCTTCTCCTGCATCCTCTTTCCCGAAAAAACCTAACTCAATCTTTACTATGTTACTGCGATAGAGTAACGTACATTATGCATCGCGACATTTATGATATTGTAATAAAAAAAAAAACACAATTAAGTTAGATTAGGTTTTTCCAAGGAAATGCAGGGCGCAGCCCCTTCTGCCTATGCTTACACAAAAAATAGAACAACATGAAGAATAAAGTGTAATCGGAAGATAAATTTAACTAAAGCTTTTTGTAAATATCTCGAAAACTACAGTCAAGCGGCGGCATATTATAAAAAAAAGTTATTCAGAATGTTGACTTTGACAACATATTTCAAGGTCATCAAAAGCAGCGAGGAAGTCCCTAATGTAAATAATTACCAAAGTATTTAGTAATTATTCAATATAAAGAAAGATGTACCGATCATCTTGACCTTGACTTATTGTCAAGGACACTTACAAAAGTTATACGAAGTGAAGTAAAGCGTGTATGCAGAAAGAGTTTTGTTCACTTCGCAGGAGGAGATGCCTTGTGCCTCCTCCTGCACTCTCCCAAAAAAACTTAACTCAACTCAATCTTTAATATGTTACTGCAATATAGTAACGTACATTATACACCGTACGTTGAGTTAATAATAAATAATATCTAAAATAATATTTCTTTGTCAGATATATTACGGCGATATACCGGCGTTGAGCGTTGCAAACAAGTCGTAATCCGGCGTACTCTTTGAAATTCGGCGACAGCATGATGCTATCATGATTATTTCGATGTTGCTTTCGATGTTGTTTTACTTTGGCAACGTTAATTTTATCAACAAATAAATACATATTATATGATTGTACATAACTGAATAAATGTTTGACCTTGACATATGTTGTCAAAGACACTCTTGTAAGTAACAATCAAAAGGCTTAGCATCGCTAGTTTTTCATTAAAAAAGTATTAACAAAACATGTTTGAAAAACATGGTATTTATTTTCAGTAATAAGATGTAGAATAACGAAATCGAATACTTTCCCTTTCTTATCATTTCTAAGAACATTCTGGGTTTGATAATACAGTTATACATATACAAGGTATACGAAAAGTATTAAAACTCCTAAATATGTTGGACAATACGCATTTTCGAAAAATATGTTTTATAAAAGATGTAAGGTTTCATAAGGTGCATGGCAATATTATTATGACTTTGAATAGCGTTGTCAAGGTCACGTAAAGATCACCATCAATTTTTTTAATGGAACTCTCTACTTTTCATTTTATATTCTATAGCTTATCTTGAGAGCTTTTGAAAACACTAATATTAAGTATTTTTTCCTTAAGTACTTTTGAGTTAAGACTTGCAAGTCAGTATCGCCGACATTAGCATTACTGAAATATACCGCGTGGTTGCACAGTCGGATTCACATTTAGTTTTGTGTGTGTGTGTGTGGGAAGAGGAGATGATATCGTAGCAGAGATAAGGACACCACGGTTCGTCACTCCCATTGTATTTATTGATTCTAAACTCCCACGTTGCAATTTTTTATGTTCTTTTGTTCTCGTGTTATAAGCATATAGGCTTTGCCTCTCCCCCCGCACTTCTCTCGCTTTGCGTAAAAAGTTATAAACTTTATAACTACTGAATCGGGACGTGGTTAATTGCAACGCATGGTCAATCGGAACGTGGGCAATTGCAACGCTTGGTAAATCGGGACGTGGTCAATCGTAACGCGTAGTCAATCAGGACGATAAAATGGAACGCTCCCAACACAACTTATTCAGTAATACAACCAAAGATAAATATTTACAGCATATGTAGATATACATTAAATCAATACAACATTCATGTACAAAAAACATTCACGTATTATGTTCGTGTCGTAAGCATGTAAATAAAGGAGGAGGTTCCGCTTTCCCCCTTGCACTCCTCTTCAAAATAGCTAATTCAGGTTAGGTTTTTTTCTAACATTGAGTTAAATTTTTTCTGAGAGAGTACAAGAGAAAAGGCGAAGTCACTCCCCTTGCGGGGAGCGGAGCTCCCTTTTGTCTACATGCTTACAACACAAACCAAAAAAAACAAAAAATGTAGTTTTAGAGTGTCGAAAAATGAAAGTGTATTTAAGAAATTTGGTTTGTTCATAACTTTTTAATGAACAATGAGCAATGGCTAAAACCTTTAGATTACTCAGAGATATGTCCTTGACAACATATGTCAAGGTCATCGAAGCATTAAATATTTTTTATTTTGAAAACATTTGCATACAAATTTTCGACTTTTTATGCAAAGCAAAGTTCATTTCACACCATCAAAAATTTCAGGAGCTAAATCCATAAAGTACATATAGTTTCACAAAGTTTTATATATATATATGTAAGTTTGCGTTTCGTTAAGCAAAGCAAAGTCTATGTTACACCGATGAATGTTTTATTATTATTGTGTAACTTATGTACGATTTCTTATTTGGCGCTGTTGTTTTATTATACAAACATTACTTTTTTTTATAAAACAGATTTTGTAGAAAGCAATTTTATAGAAATAATTGCGTCATAATTATAATAATGCGTAATAACTGTTTTTAATACTTTTTGTTGTGTTTGGATTGTAAATTTAAATAAAATAAAAACAATAATAAAATAAAGAAAAGACATAGTATTTTTGCGCGTCTATTTGGTGCCTGTTTTTACCTTGTTTTTGAAAAGATAAGTTTTTTGAGATATCACTCTTTTTTTAAACCACACATTCTAATTATATTAATAACATTAATATACATATATAGTTATGGATACATATTAATATTATCATATCAAATATATATTTAAGTTGTAACTCATTACGCAAGTCGGACAGTTCATTTGATTCAACAAATCTAAAATTTCTCAGTAAGATATCTCAGTAATTGCTGAACTGATCGACTTCCTTTCAACGGTACACGATGCTTGTTTGCTTGTTAAAGTACTTGCGAGCGCCCAAATTGTCCAATCGTTATTTGAAAATTAAAGAATGGTCAAATCGCCATGATGCTTACATGCGATTCAGTACAAACAGCATCGTGTGCCGCTAGCTAAAGTTTCAATCGATTTTTAGACTAAATTACGAACTTTGTATTTTTTCTTACCCTCTTTCTCTCTCTCTCTCTCTCTCTCTCTCTCCAGTGCATTATATAACAGCCTAAACTGAATAATCTATCAAATGTATCTTATAATTCTTATATATATAGTTATATATAAATATATATGTGTGTGTGTGTGTGTATATATATACATAATGTGTATGTATATATGTTAATGTACATATTTATTGTATGTATATATGTTTATGTGTATATATTTAAGAATATGTATAATATATATACATATTACATATATATATATATATTGTTGCACTCGCGTGCTCACAGAAACAAACACGGTTTGTTAGAAAAGACTTTATTAAAGTCTTTTCTAACAAATACAACAATAATTCTGTTAAATAAATCTGAGCCATCGAAATGCGTCTTGACAGCTTCGAAATCGGAAACCCCAGACAAGTGCTAAACAACGCCAGTCGTCAAGCACCGTAGAACCACGGGGTGACCGCGGCGCAACAATATACAGGGTGGATAAAAAAAGACAGTACCTCTGAATAACTCGGAAAATATAAAAGTTTTATAGAAAAATATTTCAGACAAAAGTTGTAAGGCTTAAAAAGATTTACTTACTGATCTTATAAGTTTGACTTTAGATGGAATTGAAAAGATCAGATCAAGGTCACATCAAGTTTTTTAAATAGAACAAATACCCTATGTTTTATTTCAGTATCTAATAACTAGTGTCAAGAGCTTTCAAAACACTAAATGAAGTTATTTTTCTTTAAATACTTTCCGCCGGCTTTAGCATTATACAAGATGTACCACAAGTAGGTATGTATGCAGAATGTTCCGTAATTACCGTACAATTTCTCGTAGGCAGGTAGAAAGAGTTATATTGAGTCGAAAAGTTTTATACTACTTTGCAAGATTTGCAATAATTACCGAGATCTTAATTAATAATAAGAAATTCATCACAGATTCAAATGTCACGTTGCACAAAGATATGCAAGACAAACAATGAAGTTTTTTAATGCAACAATTAGTGTGTTGGTTTACATTTTTCCAATAAAAGAAATATGCTCTAAGATTGTCATACGGAAATTTCGCTAACTTTAAAATTCTAATTTTGATAAAACTTTGCACACATGTACGCAAAGTCAATAACTGGTAAATGTTAAGTATCGATTGGTTCAGTTATTACTGCTATATGTATATTTCATTTTTTTACAAATGTCAAATTTACTCATTTTTGCGTAATAGAGACACGTAGTACTTCGCGTCGGTCGCACGCGTGAACTTGGCGTGAGGCACTACTCATGATTAGAGAGCCTCTAATCAGAGTGACGCCATAAGAGGGATTATGTTATGTTTTAGCGAAATCCTGCAAAAGAGAAAGAGATATGTACGGACTCAATCTATCCAACAGCTGTCATAAGGTTAGGTGCAACATATTGCTAATGTAACTTGAGAAACAATATCGCTGTTTAGAAATATGCCCTGAAAACATTTATAAAAGGAAAACATTTATAAAATTATATGGCGAAATCTTGCACTAAAATTGTGATGTGCAATTATATAGACATATTTTAAAAAATAGATGTAAAAACATTGATCTTTTATAAATATTTGTAGTTGTTTACAAAATTAATTTCCAAATACTATTTTGGCAAAACAATACCGATATGGCGAATCATCTTAGCAGTATATTTGCAAAATTAATTTTAAAAAGAAATTGTCCAATAATTGAGAAAATATAATTGCAACATGAAAAAATCAGAATAATTCATGTATATGTTTGTAGAAATGCACAACTCAATAGGCACATTGTGGAAATATTGCACAACAATGGTATCATAAAATGACGAAAAATTTCACAATGATTATGCACAACGACTTTTTTCTAATTTTTGACAAATATTATTTACAAAAGTTTACTTTACTTTGACAAAACTGTTGCGTTATGACAAATCATCTTAGTGCGATCATTGTAAAATCGTCATTCATGATGCCAATTTTTGTGCAATATTTTCACAATGTGCCTATTGAGGCACATAGTGACCCATGGCAACCATGGTTGGATGTACAGTACCGTTTTATAATACTTCTTTAAAAAAAGGATATATTATGAAAATACTTTCGAGAGATTCAAAACGCCGAATGCAATGAATAAACAATATAACAAGCAAATATAAAAATTGGCAAACATCATCAAAAAATTCATCTGTATGTGAGGTAAAGTTATTATTTGTTTTATAAATATTTACATTTAATTATAATAAAAAAGTGATATACTATAATACATAAAAATACATAGATTAAATAATAGAGTAAAAATATATAATCAAATAAATTGGTTATGAATTAAAATCTTTCTTGCTTCATCGTATTCTGTTCAATTATATATCATTTGACTCTATATTGAATAATATAATAATCACTATAAATCAATACGATTTTTTTAAATTAACTTTTGTTTATGTCATATTATAAGTACATTTTACTCCTGAAATGTGGGAACAGAGAATGGATAATAAAAAAAAATTAAAACCAAATGCTGTGCTAAGTTTTGGATATTTTCTACAGAAAAAAAAAACCATTTAATCATGAAAAACCTGATGTAATTAAGGAAAAAGATAGTCTTTACAACAATAAAAAAAATCAAAGTAAATGATAAAGGTAATATAAAATAATATAATCAACAATAAAATCAATATAAATCAATAAAAGAAAGTATATTTAAATGTTTTCAATAAACATATTGGTTTTAGACAACTATAAATAAAGATGAAGTTGAAGTTTGTCTTAATACACCATCAACAATCAATGAAATCTTAATTTTATTAACAGAAAGTACTTTAAAAAGTAAAAATAAAATAGATAAAGAAAAAGAAAAAAATAAAAACAAGAAATTAGAAGAAATAAATAAAAAAATGCAAATTTATTTAACTCTTTTGCGCAAAAAAATTAAAGTTTTAAGATCTAGGATACAAACACTTGAAGGCAAAATTAATAATAAATTTATAAAAGCTTTGAAAGAAATATTTAACGAGGATCAAATTAAAGCTTTATGTCTAAAAAAATCGAAGAACAAGAAATTGGTGTAATAAAACTATTCAACACTTAGATTGAGATTTACTTGTAGTACTAAGAGCTTCTTACGAAGAGCTTCGTTAACAGGGAATGCCACTTCCAAGTTTGCGTACTTTACAACAAAGATTGGAAAATTTAAAATTTGAAAGTGGTATTTCGAACAAAATGTTTGATTTTTTACAGTTGAAAGTATCTTCTTTTCAAAATAATATCGATATAGAATGTTATTGAAATGAATATTACATCAAAACATGTTTATGATTCTTCAACAAAAACAATACTTGGAAATATAACGTTTCCAAATCAAAAAGGTGTATAGCAACGCATACCTTTAATACACCATCAACAATCAATGAAATCTCAATTTTATCGATAGAAAGTACTTCAAGTACAAATAAAATAGATGGCTTTAATAAATATTAAAGTATTAGCATGCTTTAATATTTATGTTAAAGCTAATCGATGGAAGCATATTATAGGTTATTTTTATACAGGTGACTTATTTGGAGCAATTTAAAAAAATCTAATTTTTTAAAATATTTTAGATAATTCTTTATTTAGAAAACTGAAAACATTAATCTTCATATCAACTACATAACTTCTGACATGGGTTCTGAAAATGGCCAAGTATGGAGATGTTTTGGGATAACTATGGAGATGTGTGGAACGGTATTGTAATGTTATAAATTGTATTCCCTGCACAGCATTTTATATTTCAGATACATAGCAGATACATAAAGTTTGAAATGTTGTTATATAGCAGATACGTAATAATAATACGTATGAATCATGTAGATGTTTAATACCGATGAATGTCCGCGGCATATAACGTAATTTACGTTACATATCAGATATATATGACAATATATACTCAATATGTGTTAAATACCCAGCAAACACAAAATAACAGTAATGTAACATTAATGTTATTATTTCCCACTTAGAATTGTAACTGTGATGTAACATGCCTTGTACTGGGTACGTAAATTATGTATTTGATATGTATCTATAATATTGCAAATACGCGTTTAAAATGTACTGTGTACATCATATATCCATATACATATAGTGTAAAGTTTAAAGTATGTAATAAAAATGTTTTTATACTAAATATAGTTTTTAAATGTTAAAAGTGTTAGCATTTAGAAATATAAATATATATATATTAGTGATATAAAGCATTTTTATTACTTAAACTTTATATTTTATTTGTTTTCAAAACTAAATAAAATAAAAAGTTTGAAGAAGTATTTTTTAACACTTATGTTATATATTATTTTTTACGAGCACACATTTCTGCTTTTCCACTATCACTTACACACTCTTTTTAAATCGCGAGATCACTGGGTCGATTGATAACTGTTTGTTTATAATGTTTTGAAGTTAGTGATGCTTAGTTAATCGGTACGCTATTTTTATTATATATTTGCTGCGTTCAGCAGAACTCAGCGCTTAGCAAGCATTTTGCGCTTATTGTCTGTAATTATATTGTTTTTGTAAATCTATTGCAAATATGAAAGTACATAAATGACAAGCAATAATTGCAAAGCGCTTGCTAAGCCCTGAGTTCTGCTGAACGTAGTCTTTGTTAAATACGCATTAACTATATGTGTTTGATACATTCATACATATATATAATGTGCGCAATATACCCGCTATGTATTACATACATAGTTTGACTTAAATATTTCAAACCCATTGCGTTAATTACGTATTTAATACATTATACTTGATAAAAAATAAATGCAATATTGTTACGTATCTAATATGTATTTGCAATGAAAGATGCTGTGCGGGTCTCTATCTCGTGGTATTTATTTATATAATAATATATCTAGTTTTACAGTAGATTCTCGCTACCAATCTCTCGTCATAAGGCTGCTTTCTTCTCCACATGTACTTTCACGCACACAAGTCACTTCTCTACTATGTCTGCTGTTGGGAATTGAGGGAGTTGGATCGGTGAGAATAATTAGTCTTTCTTTCGAACCTTGAGAGATACCTTTATTGCTCTTGCTCCTTACAATGTTCCTTACTCGTTTCCTTACACGGCT
>QVNW01004876.1:0-19034 GCA_014825475.1 Pseudomyrmex flavicornis
TTTTTTTGTAAATACACGAAAAAATACACAACGAATGTACAACAATACGAATGTACAACAGTCAACTTATTTCCTATCTTTTAAAGTTCATCGAAATTACTCTTCCTGCATTACATATATATATATATAGTATGAACTAGCATACGCAAATCACTTTGGCGCCAAACTTCTTGTGCTGTGATTGGCTGATCTTATGCGACACGCTTGTCGCAATCGCAGAAAGTTGGCTCAACTCTGTACGACAAGGGCTCTTGCAACTGCGACAACCTTACGATCGGAAACAGTGTTCGTACGACATTCTCATACGACATACGACACGACACCGTGCGACTATTGTAGACGAGGCTTTAAAAATTGCTATCAGATTTCGGACTTTGATATTAATTATTATATACTAGTGAGCAAATTCACATTCTCTTACGCGGCTGTACAATTTAGGCGAGAAAAGTAATCATTTTTGAAAGTTTTAAATACTTTTTCTCTTAAAAGAGTTTTTTTTTTATAATAAATAGAACACTCACAAGTAGTGTGATATTAAATTTTTATTTATTTAAATAAGCACATCAGTATATAATTAATAACTACATAATACTTATAATACTATGATATGAAATCCACAGTATAAAAGAGTAAATGTTAGAAATAGGATTCTATATGTAATATATATATAATATATGAAACATATTAAGACATATTTACACTGTTTTAGATCCGCTTAGTCATCAGTTTGAAAAAATATTTGTTTTTAAAGACTCTCTTATACGGTACGTTTGTTATCACAGTAATAAATTTTAATATTTACAATATTAAATTGTTTTGGACGTGAAAAAGCGTTCTTTCTAATGATCTAAGATCAATACTTATTGTTAGCAACACTACTCTGTGTTAATAAAGTATCAAAGTGACAGATAGTGGTAACGAGAGACGTAACAGATTAGAATTATCGTCTATGATCTCTCTCTCTCTTTGCGTTTGTAATACAAAATGATATTTTTTTCGTCTTACGTTACACCGTAGTTATAGAAATGCGCAAACGCGATGATTTTATACATACAGAATGTATACTTTTAGAGAATGTATACTTTTAGAGAATATATATACTTCTAGAGAGAATATATACTTCTAAAGAGAATGCATACTTCTACACGTATACTTCTAGAATGTTTAGAATAAATATATACTTTTTTTTAGATTAATGTCTTAATCAAGAGACGTACTTATATATAAATATTGCAAAGTGGTCTATTTATATATTTTTTTGTTATAATGTGGTTGACGTGACGGCGCTAACGCCGTGCACCAAAACTGTCGGCGGCAAATCTACAGTCAATTCTGTCAATGATTGCAAATACTGCCGGTACATATCATCCTCGTCCCACGTGCTCGAGACTGGTGGCGCAGGTAGATAAATAAACGTCGTCGCGGTTTGAGTGGAATAATGTTTTATCAGTTGATTTACGCTAAAACAAATTCAAACGCAATGAGAAATAATCGTAAGATATTTATAACAGTGCAAATATTATTTCGCTCGATACCTTACCTCAATATATAAGCTCGTGACACATTACTCAAAACATTATTTGATTCGGTGCTCGAGTCGTATTGAGTTTTCGGCTCAAGTACAGATCTACCCTGTAATCCGCGAACTTGCTCTCCCCATTCCGGAATTTTTTTAATCGACGCGGAAATTCTCAGCAGATTCAACGATTTTCGTATTCTGTGCTCATTTGAGACTCTCGGATCGTTTATCGAACTATGCGACTCCGAGATACTCATGGTCTCACTGCTGTCCGCGGTCTCGCAGTGAAATACACGGAGATGCAAGTTCTTCCAGCTTGGAACCATGTTGATGATGCACGCGAGTTGAAGCATAAACAGCGATGTTGTATCGAACGGATCTTGATCGGTCGGTTGGAAAAAATTAACCGGCCATACATCAATGTATTTCAAATTTGAATTTCTAGAAATAATAAAAATACGTCACTGTGTCATTGACTGTGATGTCTTTTTTTTTTTTTTTTTTTTTTTTTTTTTATGAAAGTTTCTACACAGACACAAGTTCTTTTTCATTCTCAAAACGTCGGAGCACATACCGACGTATTGAACCGGATCCAAGTTCTTCTCATCCGAGGTTTGTCTCAAAGGAAAAACAGTATTGTTAGGAAGAGTCGTGACATTTTCGAACATCGGTGTTGCGTATTGAGAATCCAGGAAGAAGTTTTGCGGCGTTTCTTCGTCATAAAATCCGAGCACGATCGTGTTCGGTTTCATCGCCCCCAATCCGGATATCCTGATCAAATGTTGCATGCCTTCGCGCACGGTTTTCGTCACGGTCAACTCGACGAAGGCCTTAACCCTCAAATGATCAACCAAACTCAACCAGTGTGGATACTCCTCGATCGTCGGATCGATATTCTGACCCGTAAATTCGCCAACTTTCACATGGCCGATGACATAAAGTCCTCCTTTCTTCAAATCGTTCACGAAGTCAATGAGAGGACAGGCGGAACGCGGAGACGCGATCATCAGCAACATTTGGGGACGCCAGAATTTGACGTGATCTTTCCGGGAGTCCAACATCAACAGATACTTTCTGACTTGGTGGAATATCAATGCCTGAGATATACTGCCCCATGGTGCGTTTTTACTCGGCGAGAACAAGTGCAACACGATGATCAAAATTAGACATAGTATAATGCTGCTGGAAGCATAAATGCTGTTAATTACGAACATCATTATCAGGGTACCAAGGAGACCAATTGTCGCCGTGTGCCATGTAAAGTAATTAAATGTCGGTCTGAAAAAAAATAAAAAGATTTAAGAGAGATTGCACATATAAACAAATAAAATATACATATAATCTTCTGATTAATTTAGTCGAGGATATGTAGTTTTAAATGGAATACCTAAAATTTGGCGCACTAGCAAGTTCCAACCCAAGACATGCAAGATTGGTAGCAAGATAGCTTAATAGAAATAGTACTGAATTAACCTGCGCGATAGTATTTAATGAGCCGATAAGCAAGATTATCTGAACTAAGAACCACGAAGTTAACACTGCTGTTATCGGATTGCCGCGCCATGTGCCTTGTATTATAAAATTCAATCCCGAACCTGAAATACGATATTTGATTTTAATATTTGATTTCATATGTGAGTATTTGATTTAATGTATTTTAAATTTTTATTTTTATCAGATCACTCACCAAATACATTATCTTTCGCCAATGCTTCCAATACTCTACTGGAACCGATCAAATTGCTCAAACCAGCGCTGAAAGTTGCTGTTAGAATGCCGACAGCGACAAACGGTGGCCATAAATTAATCGACATCATGTACATAAAATTATTTTGCAATAAAAAACGACTGGTGGTAGCTGCTGTCAATAGGGACAGTAAAATGTAACATATAAAAGTGAACAATACCGCAGACAACGTGCCACGCGGAATGTTTCGGCCAGGATTTTTTAACTCGCCTGTAAATTGTTGTATTGTAGAAGTATATACGTAATGTTAAATATATAATAAAAAATAACTTCATTATTTACCACTCATATTAGCCCCAGCCATTATTCCAGTTACGCCACTGAACAACACACCAAAAACGCTGGCGAAATCCGTCAGAGTTCCTCCGCTTGAGTAATCAGCACTGTAGTTCGAATAAAAATTGCTACGTAGCGTAGACAACATAAGACCTGTATAACTTCCATTTATGTGTTCCGTTACATTTTGAACCAATGTGTTTGCATCCGGAATTGCAACCTATATTAAAAATTTATTTATTTTAATATTCTTTAATTATACGTGTTTTAATTATACTATAGATGCTCTTTAAAGTTACATATTTACCTCCATTGCACCTTGTGTCAAGAAACTAATAAAAACACTACTCAGACAGATACAGACAATCGCCAAGATTGCAACACTGGTTTTTGCAAACATTGCCGCCCCGATGAGACAAACCACAAGATTGGCAGTGTTCAATATAGAGCAATATAAAAATCTCCACCATCGTCCATCTGGTATAAGTCCTGCTTTGCCGCTCAAATAACCAGATGGACCAAAATTTTCAACCAAACCTTCGGCGCATCCAGAAATACAAAGCGCACTGGATACTACATTAGCCATGAAAAAAAGAGTTCCAATAGAACCGCCAAATTCAGGCCCTAATGTGCGGCTAATCATAACTATACAGATTAATAGGATAATATTTAAAATGAGCAAATTTAACACATCAATTTTGCATTTTTTTGATAGAAAAACTTTTCAGAAATAGAATTTTCTGGTTCATTATATTACATAGTATAAACGTCAAGTGTATACAAGCAAATCAAATTAATCTACTGTGATAAGCTACTTATCTCAAAGCGATGAGCTGTCACAGTTAGTTTCTGATAGAGATCAGAACACAGAACAAAAAATGAAATTAATTCAGTAAAAATGATATGAAGTTTCTGCTTGCTTTTTACAAGAGAAAGGATACAGTAAGCACCGCCACCTTCTACAGCTCCGTTTGTAGAGATAGCACAAACAGAGGCTACTGTAAACAACAAAATCCCATATGCTATGACAAATTGTACTAGAGTGATAAGTAATCCAGCATTGCCAACAATGTAACCTACAAAAAATTAATATTTATAAATTAATAAGATCTGCAGATATTTATACAGTATAAATAACTGCTCACCCATTCGTATAAAAACTAAGGCACTGAACATAGACAATGTGACTGGGCTGAATACACCAGCAAAAGTTCCCAATGTACGAGTGCCGTCCACACCAAGACTGCCAAATTCAACATAGCCATCTCCTTCAGAATGCACTGTACTTCCGAACTTGAAAATGTTACTCAATCGTTGAAGTACACCTCTCCCATGAATCAATGGAGCTTTCTCATTTGTAACTCTGATATGCACAGGCTCTGTGTTTGTAGAGCCAATTTCCGACGCTATCATCTTAAAAACTCTAAAAAAAATAATAATAATAATTTCAATATTTATGTAGTTTATTTATTTGCAAAAACAATTGCAAAAGAAAAAACAAAACAATCGAAAATTTATTATCCGATCGTATTTTTTTTTACAGAAATTAAACAGTTAACGAGCAGCAGCTAATCGAAGTGTAAGAAAAGCTTTTTTTTATTACTTACATATTATATCTCACTTATACGCATTAGAATGTACAAAAGAATGTAATAATCGAATTAGTCATAGGAGTATGATGTCACGGATCGAGTGTCAACACCTCCTCCAAAGTCTAACGTGTAATAAAACGCGACTATCAGCAACTTTTTTGTTTATGACGTATTATTAACGTGTCCGTCAACCGTCGTCGACGCGATGTGAGAGCACAGTTCTTTTGTTCGGGAAAATTGGCGTATCCTCTCTCTTTTCGAAAAATGACACTCAGCAACTCTTGATTTGAGGTTAATAAACTTTTGTTCACGGTGCACTTGACGTTCCGAAGTTAGGCACTTCCGGATTTTATATATATATATATATATATCAGTTTAAAATTTTAGAAATAAGACATGTCTAGACGTTAGTAAAACGCAGAAAATCAAATGGAAAACTTTCTATTTTGTTATCAATATGTCACTTGACCCAAAAAAACGTCACCGAATGTCACATGTGACGACGTTGACTCCGAGTTAGTTGACAATTGTAAATTGACCGTTAGATGGCCAGCTGTAAAACTTTTCTATCACATGGGCTGCGTTCCGATATTTACTACCAGTACTGAAAATCTATATTTCACGTCACATGTGCTATAGATTTTCAGTACTGGCAGTGAATATCGGAACGCAGCATGCAGCTTGTTTAGGTTTGATATTAGTTTGACAGTTTTTTTACTAGATGGCGCGTAAAGTGATGCAAGCAACGTAGAAACTGTTTACTTTTGTTGTTTTTAGCACCAATCGTTTAATCTTTTCAAAATTTTTGTTTGAACTTGCGGTTCACTCGTTGTTTCATCACACACGTGAAAAGTTTCAATAATTGGATAAATCAGCAAGATGAACAATAACAATTGTCTCTGTGTGTGTATTCTACCGTTTGCGCATAAAATATAATGTGAGAAACTGACAACTGTATATGCGTGTGCAAATATCCAGAATGAAAAAACTTGAAGTCTTACGTGAATAACACGATTAATTATAACTGTGTGTTTCAACCGATTACGTTTCTGATGCGATTGAACGAACAAAGTTGAATCACATGAGCAAAGCCCTGTTTTGGTGAGTAGTTGACCACATTTATTGATTTGGATATTTTCTATTTGAATTAAGTAAGTTTATATTAATGGGAAAAAAGAGAGAAACTGTGGCAACAAAATAATTATTGCTATTCGCGCACAAAGGAAAGCAACGAATCAAAATATCTCAGAATTCCTTTGTTTTTATTTTGCATCTTTCTTTTTTTTAGTTTTTTTTTTTGTTTTCTATCATATATACGTGAAATTAATAATCGAATTCACCATAACTGAGATAATGTGAATCCTCGCCGAGAACCTCTTCTTTTTTCCACTCAGAAAGAGTTTCTTCCTATGTCGCGAAAAAAGTAAGTACATATATTCTTATTTTTTCTTCAAACAGTATTAAAACAAAAAGCATATTATATTGATCCAAAAAGAAATCAATAAAATGTATGAGACGTTTACCTCCGGTTTCAATCTTGATTCGCTGATAAGACGTTTCACTTCGCGTTCTTCCTGCTGTATACTTCGCTCCTCACAAACCTAAAAGAATTTTTATTCCTTCTTCAAGAATATATACAAAGATTTATTTGATTCTTCCATTCTTTTTATCTACCCGTACGTAAATTTCTATACGACATATATTCTCATGTTCAATACAAAAATTCAATTTTGTATTCAGAAATCTAACTGACTTTAAAATGGAGCAGCCAGTGGCCCAGATATTCCACCGGATCGGCCGGTTGCTTTGCTATAATTTCGCGAAGAGCTTGTATCAATGGCTTGCTCAAGACCCTTTTTAAATAGACGCTGTTCGGCGACAAGTGCGCGCTCGACGACGAGCCGCCGGGCGAAGTGGAATTAATAGAATCGCTGCTTTTGCTAACTTGTTCGATCTTTGTTCGCCATAAATCACGCAAAGTGTCGACGTCGTCATCGGTCAGATCTAAAGTCTTTAAAAGTCTGGAAGGAGAAAGAAAGAAAAAGAAAGAGGAAGAGAGAGAGAGAGAGAGAATTAAAAGAAAAACCAGAAAAGAAAAGAGAACAAATGCACGTTTATTTGCATATTTAGTCTCTTTATATATTACAATACACGTTTTAAAATTTATAATATACATAAAAAACTATGTGCTGCAATCATATGTTGATTTTGGAAAGCAAAGAATATTTGCGATTTGTTGGTTCAGCTAACCTGACATTTTCGCTCGTAAGACCGGTATCGATCAACGTTTTGATAAGAGTTTCGCTTAAAACTTTTCCACGCAAAAACGTCGTGATTTTCTTATCCTCATCTTTCTCACTCTCTTTCACTCTTTCAATTACTTGCGTGTCTTCCACATCAGAATTTTCCTCTAATTTGTCTTCCTTTCGTTCGTACGTTACATATTCCCATTCATTTGTTAAATCTTCATTTTCTCGCTGCTCTTCTAAAACTGCGTTCTCACTCATTTCTTCAACGTCTTCGTTCTCCTACCACATTTTAAAATGCAAATTTCTCTCTATATTTTCGTCGCCGATATTTGCGGATCTTAAATGAAGACTCGAAGATCAAAAATCGAACTCCATGATCTCGAACTCGTTGTTTTGAGATCCGTTTAACTTATAATTTTCTTTTGCCTTGAACTTCGAGATAAAAAAAAAAAAAAAAAAAAAAACTGGATTTTCTTGTTATTATTATCCTTCTTTCTCTCGCGCGCAACGCAAAATGTCAAAAAAATTTGCGTGGGTTAATTCGAGCAAGACCTTCGCCGTGTTTAACGGACGGATGGATCTTCCTGCACTTACAAATTTACATAGTTACCAGGCTATTTGTGCGTATATATATATACATATATATATATATATATATATATACGCACCCGTCATGAAGAATCATGAACATATTCGTGCCGCGAGATGTACATACAGTCTCTCGTTTTCTGACCGCAGTTACATCAGAATTAGTACAATGTCGCCACGCGTTTCTGCGCGATAATTTGCGCATGCATTACATTGGTTTTTTTTTTTTGTGTACTTTTCGCGACGCGACCTGCTGCAATTTTTCACGCGCAACGTGCGCGTTTCTTATTTTAGACTAACGTCGCTAATCGAGATCGCCGCTTTCAAGATCGTTTAACAATACTGCGCATTATCGCGCTTTTTTATAGAACACGGTCACAAGATTTGTGTCTTTTTCTCTCTTTAAGTACAAATATACAATAGCAACTTACTACGGAGAATTACTAAGTGATGTTAAGTAAACAAATCGCAAGATGACACAAGACATAAGAGAGTTTTAGAAACATGTTAAAATTCTTAAATATGTGTCGCGTTTGAAAATTAAACTGATGTTTACAAAAATTAATAGTATACAATAATATATAATACTTATAATTATAATACTGATATTTATAATAATTATAATACTGGAATTTATAACAATTATAATGATTATAACTGATACCACGTCAGTTCGTTGCTACTTGAGTTTTAAAATTCATTTAATTTCTCATCATAGTTTCTTAAGATTTATTCGTGACTATATAAAATTTGATTTCTTCGCGCAGTTTTCGTTGTAATCTAATAGATTTGATTCGCGCGCTGACCTCAAGAACGTCTGATTAAATTATTGATAAATCATCTATATACAAGAACGTCCTGTATTGTTGCTCGTATTGGCTCGTTTCACATATTATTGACATTTTCACGAGCCATTTTAACTACTAAAATAATATTCATCCGATGTTTTTTGTTTGTATCATTTTTTAAAATGCGTCTTCAAAAGTTGCAGGTTTGGATCATCATATAGTTTGTTTTTAATGACACAATATAGCGCTTGAAAAAAAAAAAAATCTTAGGGATTATCGAAATTGCAAATGTAACTGCATCTCGTAACGAAGTTTAAGACCTGTTAAGATCTGCCGAGCACTTGAGCAAAATCAGTGCAAATAGGTCACCTCGTGGGTCACTCCGTCAAAGTATCGCGGCGTTATTTCATAAATTCGATCGGGAAGTCGAATAAATTGCGATAAACAACCTTCTTTCTTTTTTTATTTACATTGTCCAAGTCGCGGTCAAAGGGACGGTGGAAGATTCTACGCGGCGAACTTTCCGTATCAATTGCATCGGGATGATCTCGTAATTATTTTCAATAGCGGGGGCTTCTCTCTCTCTCATTGCGCCGCTACTCTTGAAAGCCGACGCCATTATGCTCGCACACAATACGCGACTTATATAGGATGATAAAGTCTAATGATTCCGAAAGATTCACAGAGATGATCTTTCTCAAGTACAAGACGCACATACATACGTATATGTACGTTAGTGCGCATTGATATGCCAATGTTATTCGTTAGTGCGCGAACTGCATGTTGTAGAAAAAAAAAATAAAAAAATCTCCAACATTTTTCACATCTCGCTAACGAGACTATCGATTTTTTTTCTAGCCCTTTTTCTTCTAACCCAAGTTCTATCGATATATTTTTTTTTCTTTTAAAAAGTTTACAAACGCCTACACTACCGAGAGTATTATAGAATCTCAGATAAAAAATTAAAGCGGTGTGACTGGCCAGCAACCAGTTTTTCTCGAATACATTTCCACCGGGCAAACATACCTGAATAAAGTTGCGCGATAAGAGCTATCTTATCACTTTGGAGATGTATATAATCAGTGTGGAATTGAATGTTGTGTATTTAGAGAAGGAAAAAAATCGTGATCCAAGTAGATGTACTTGTCTCTCGCGCACCGATAACGAAATCGAATTAAACGGCGCGAACTCGAAAATTATACGAGACTTTATACTATATCGCTCGAGACAATTCACGCGTTGAAGAATTGTTAATCGCGATTTCGCTAAGTATACGTGATGTGCAGTGTGATGCATTTCCAATCGCGGACCAACACGTGTCACGCGTACTTATAACATTTAACCCGGCGACGTCGCATCGCCGTCATCGATCGAAATACACGCTCGGCGCTATGCAGATATCGCGTGAGATCCCCCATCACACAGTCTTATTTTGCGCCAATATATACGAAGCGATAACCGCGACACGAATATAAAGAAAAAGAAAAGAAAAATAATACAACGCTGACTAGACGACGATCGACTTGTGCAATTCCGCGAGGTTTCCACGTTATCGATTATTCGTCGAGACGCGAATAATAATGTACGGCGTTACATCATGCGCGAGTGTGGAATATACCAAACACCGCGACTTCGCGCAAAGGATTTAACTTCGATTGTGTGTAATATATATCGAATTTTACAAACGTGTGGTTGTGTTGTACACACTTTTACCTTCAACGTATCTCTTTGCTTGTGCAACTCTCTCGAAGCCAGTTCCACTAACGCCTACCCTATGCGATAAACATGCATCCTGCGCCCAGAATTGCGCGGGCTCGCATTCAGTCGGCATTAGTCAGCGTTGCGATTTACAAACGAACATTTATAAAGGCGTTTGTTACATAGAAACATTTCCTATCACACTGGGTTTTTTGCTTGTCGCAAGTCTTCCCGGAAATCCAAATCCCTCATTCCCCGATGCGACGAATTAAAAATTATTTTTATATTCGTTTAATGTTTTCAAAATTTGTCTGTACTAATTTTTAACAAAACTGTTTACACGAAACTTTCACTCCTATTGTCCTGTTAATTTTTCTTGATTATAGACGTAAAAACTATTAAAATTTTCTATTTTATATAAAATTTATATTTTATATAAATAAAAATGTTTTAACACAGAGAAGTTACAACAAGTATCTGAAAATCTTTTTTTTTATTCTCTGAAACTTCTTTCCCTTTTTCTTCCAACTCAAGTTCTATCGATATTTTTTTTACAAAAAAAAAAAATTAAAAAAAAAAAAGGCGATATGAATAATCACGCACTTTCGAGCACTAAAAACGTCAAAGACATTGTTCACACCACTGTGCTTCAAAGAGTTAAACACGAATTGTTCGCGGGCAATAGCGCACATGTGTGTAAAACTTTTATTGAAGTTCGAATTCTTTGCGCCAAAAGCCAGCTCGACCAATCCCAGCTCGACGTTGAACGCGGCGCGAATTCGCGATTATAGCGGTCGAACGTTGACGCGACGACGGGAGACCGGCTGTTGTAACAATCAGTCGGCCGGCGTGGCTCAAAGCGAAAGGAAGATTTTTCGCATCGCTCGACTCCCGTTTGCGGAGCGATGCCGCACGTTGAATGAACTTTGATTCGCGTTGTCGTGCAAATCGAGAGGTCAGTTTTGTGAAAGTGTATCATATGCCTCATCGACTCGTGTCTTCTGCGAGATCGTAACGATTGGATACAGCTCGACACGTATAAGGCGAGAGAAAGAGAAAGAGAAAGAGAGAGATAGAGAGAGAGAGCAGCTATACTTCTTTATACGCTCACTTACGTAAGTACAATGACTTGTGACGATCTTTCGCGCAGGTACCGTACGTCGGGATGCAAATTTTCTATCGTCTACTATCTTGACGTCGACGCCGCTCTTCGACGTGAACCCGTACGTCGCGTCTCTCTCTTCGCAGTTATTTTATTATATGCGCGAGGTGCGACTCGCGCACTTACGTAAGCCCGGCAAGTTTGTGAGAATTTGATTTTTTTTTTTTTTTTTTTTTTTCGCACGAGGATGAATGTACACGTGTTGTTATTCGCGAAAGCGCGCGCGCGCCCGATATTTTAACATAATCTCGCGATAACGCACGTAAAAAAGCGCAGCGCTCGAAATTCGCGACGATTCGCTGTAATCGTCATCGTCATTGCAACTAATTGCAAGTCACCGTTATCGTCATTCCCAAGAATTACCGAGTGAGAGATAATACACACACGACTTTGCGGCCTCCCCCTCCCCCCGGCCTCGATATAGGAGCTTGATATATGAGACGCGGAATCGCGATCGTCTCCCCGCAAGTAATTACCGCGCGCTAAATTTGAGACGCGCCGTGTGCGATAAGTTTCGTCGGACGCGCTCGAACCTTGGCCTGTCTCTCCGTAATAAAGTCATTAATGATCCATATGATCCGCAAATAAAACTGCACACACGCGACGTAATCTATTACACGCGGAGCAGGTGGCTTTCGAACGATTTTTCGATCGCGACGATTCCCGCCGAGATCGCTTTTGCAAGAGCGATGAGCTATTTTCGGAAAAGGGGCTTCTTTAATGAAAACCCACTTGAGGCAATCGCGAACGGTTCTTCGTCAACTTATTACATCGAAAATTGCATCGACGAATTTTATTAGCTGCGATTTTTAAGGATTCGAGCGAATAGAGGGTCAGCCAATCGATATTTGTCCTAATGACGGCTAGACACGAAACGCTCGTAACGTTTTGCATGCTTACATGTTTTTGCGATGATTTTAAGATCTGCAAGATTCATTTTTTTTTTTTTTTATTTTTTTTTTTATTTTTAAGATATATATATATATTTTTTTTTTTATTTTTTTTTTATATTTATCGAAAACGCGCGCAGAAAATTTTCGAGACACGAGAAAAATAAAATGTTTATTGCGCCGCGTTATCGTTTGAAGATTGCACTTATCTGTCTTTTGCGGTAAAAGCATTTATTTTCAAACGTTTACTTCACCGTTCGAAATATATAAGAACAATGGCGAGGAGCATATATATGTTGGATTTCGTGAAAATTGCCGAGTCGAGTCGATTGTTTGTCGCGAAAGTTTCGATCGCGGTTGATATATTTTGATTCTATTCTCAGCTTTGTGAGTCAGTAATGCACAAAAAAGAAATGAAGCTTTTCGCATTAGTGTGACTTTTAATTTTGAGAAACGAAAGGTAAAATCACATCTCCGGACAAGAGAAGAGCCTGGAGAAGAATCGTCGTGGCGTTCGCGTGATATAATTTCTGTTAAATTTCCCGAGATCCAAAAATATCGTTGGTGAAATAGGAACGGCCTGCGCGCGATTTTCTGGGTCGTGGCCAGAAAATCATCGCTCTTTTCACACGAGGCGTGATGATCACACTTTCTTACTTTTAAACAAAAGGCTTTTCACATGTTTCCTCGAGTCAGTCGACTTTCGACTTTGTTTTCCGCGCGCGCGCGCGACACACACACACACACACACACACCGGAACGTTGATATTCTCGAACACAACATCGTTCGGTGTAATAATCATGTTAATTTCTTTCATGGATAATAATTTATCTCAAATTATTCACACAAGAAAATCAACTCGTCGTATCACTTCGCAAAAACATTGAATATATTTGTGTTATATAAGTGCGTTTTTTTTAAATTTAATAAAAAACTAAATAATGAACTTTTAAAAGTTAAAATTAATAATAAAAATTAATTAACAAATTTTTTTTTAAATTATTAATTCTTGAAAAAAAAACTTTCATAGAAAATTGAATTTAATCATTTTAAAAGTATTTCCGCAAAAAACCAAAAGTTTCCTCGAATTATTTATCTCGCGATAACATTTGTAATCGCTAGTAATTTTATAATTATATTATAATTTAGTATTTAAGTATAATTTATTATTTATACATATATTTATAATTTAATTTTTTCCAATGCGCTTTTTAAGCGCTTTGATTATGGCAATATTTTATAAATTGCAATTTTTGTGAATTATATAAAAATTTTTTTGTTCAATGAAATAAGAAAATCCGAACTTTTACGTCTGAGGGAAAATTTAAGCTTTAACAACGAAAGGAAAATTCCGAGATAAGTATTTTTGTTTCGTTGTGTTGGTTTCTTTACGACGACGAGATTAATCGGTCAGTATCTCAAACGTCGATGATGTCGCCAGTGTGATCGATAGAAATAAGATAAGTTACATTGCCGCGTGTCGTCGTCGGGTTCAGTCGCACGAGGCAATGAATCATCGACCAGACTTAGAACTTCGCTTGACAATTTTATATACAGCTGGTGTAATTAACGGAACGCCAGTCGTCTTTTTTTTCCAAGCTGAACCGATGATCCACCGCGTGTACAAAAGCTCTCGATGCAGAGTCGCTAACGTAAAAAAACATATTTTGTTGAAAGATATATACGACATACATATCTCGGAGTAACGCAATTTTCTTATCTGTTTATTTAATGACGAACGCGATTTTGAAGCAGGCATAGAGAGAGAGAGAGAGATATATCCCTTTTTCTGCAGCTTTCTTATCAAAATCCGCGCTATATCGATTCCGCGTGCTTCGATTATGTGGAGTGCGAGAATATACCTACTCGCTTATTAGCGAAAGGCCTCTTTGTCAACACGGCAAAGAGATTAGATTAAATATCCTTTCGACAATATCTGCAAAACGACGGCGGATCTTCGAAATGGTTTCGTTAATGTCCAAAACTTCGGAACACGTGTAAATATACGGATCAAATCGTTATCTGGAAAATAACATGTTGCACACAGAGAGAAGCTTCGCGTATAATTTTTTTTTTTTTTTTTTTTTTTTTTTCCTCGTCACGCCCGAGCACTTAGTACCTTTGTATTATATTCGTTAGCGACATGCTCCAGTCGCTTCTCGCAAGTGATGTGTGCCGCGCGCGCGTTGCATTGTAAATACAAGAACAATATTTTTTGCATATGCAAGCAGTTATGGGAGAAACAGCGATGTGTTAACTTGATATATACAAGATCTTTTTCCGACGTTCGCGCGTGCTGCGGTAAGTTGCGAAAACCGTCTTGTGCATCATCACAGTTACGTCATAATGAGCGATCGATCGATCGCGGCGCTTGATGTCCGATAATCTGCGCACAAATACGTACACGGACTTGTGAAGCCACGTTTTCTTTTATCGAAGAATCAATATTTAAAGCGTCAATTTTTTTCCATCTAACAAGAATTTTAGATCCAAACAATAATTACTTGCGAGTTAGAAACTGTTTAAAAATAAGATCTTTTTTTGGGAATTGAACTTTGAGTTGAAAGAGAGAATGAGGGAGAGGGAAGGGAGGGAGTAGGATAAACTGTCCAATAAATGACCATTACACAACAATGTAAATTATAGACTTAAAAATTATTAAATGTTTATAACCGAAGTTTATTTGTCTTTCAGAATTTCTTAGTTTTGTTTAACGGTAATATGCAAACAGTAAGAAATCAAATTTTTATTAAAAATAAGAATGGGTGTGTGTGTGTGTGATTATTTACTGGGTTTTTATGCTTGTTGCACTTTATAATTAATTTTATAATTACAGTGGAACCTCGTTTATCCTGACCTCTTTTATCCGGTACGATTGAGGCCCAAACCTCTATTATACGAACTTCCCACCAGCCACTTACCGAACGTCGAAATCTCTATTATCCGAACTATAACAAAAAAGTAATTACTTTTATAAATATCTAAAAAACCAATTAATTAATAAATGTAATTTTAACAGTTGTTTTAAGTAAATTTATTCAAGGATTATCCCTAAACGTACATAGATTCAACAATTCAGTCATTTACTGGTTAGTTTACCCCATACATTAGCAATTTATTTTTTTTTATTTTAATTTAATAAAAATAACTAAAATAAAATCTCTCTCCGCCTTCGTCGAGTTTTCTCCAATACGAGGATTATTTACGATAACATTTTTTAGTGTTAAAAGTTTACGAATGATAACGTGCATTCGCTGTAGAAAAAAAAAAAAAAAAAAAACATTTGAATCCAAATTAGTCAACGGACTCAAAGGTGAAAGCACATCCTGTTCAACTGAATCGCGCCAGACTGTCGAGACAAATCCAATCCGCTATTGGATAATCGCGTGTCTTGTAACAAAGTTCATTTAGGTTAACGCATTCCAAAATAACACAAAAACATTGCGCGTTTTGTTGGTCTTCCATTGCAAAAACATGTGTATAATACACGATATTTATTTTGAGACAACAAGCAACATGTAATCAGCTTAACATTTGAACTTTAACATTTTTTTTTATTGCTTTTTTTATTGCCGTCACTCTCGAGATATGTTTGTTTACTTAGGAATTCTGTTCTGCAAATCATAATTTTTAATATAAACCTATGATATTTTATCAGTACCAGAACTACAAGCAAAATATTATATTTTGAAAAATATTATTCTCTTCTATCTCTTACATAAAAAAAAAAAAATATATAGTTTTTACTGGTTTATTTATAAAATATGTTTCCTTTCTTTTACGCATCATCGAACATTTGCATTCGTATATGCATCGTACGATACACGCGCATTAGCATATAGCCTTCAAACAACGTGGCTTTGCGTCGCGTCGCATATGTCATTTGTCGTGCGATGTTGCTTATCATTTGTTACCTTACGGAATAAAAAAAACGCGAATCATTTTTGTTTTTTTGCTCAAAATCGTTTTTCTAAAAGTTGATTTCGAGTCACAGAAACAGCGCACGGAGATGAACAAAACGAAGCGCGAAGTAAGCTAATTGAGCTAATTGCATTTGTTAAGCGCTATTTGTGCGCATCTATATCTGCGCGATGTGTGTGTGTGCGTGCGTGCGTGCATCCTTTCTATCTTCGCACCGCAAGAGATCTGGTACAGTAAAAATGAATAAAAATATTATTTTCACTCCGTTTAAAAATAATCGCAATTCGAACGATTCAAAATAATCATTGGAAAAATCTGATTTACTAGTCGACAATTAACGTTATGTTTTTTGCAAATATTTTAATGTTGCAATTTAATTAATTTATTTATCTCTTTAAATAAACTAAAAAAAAAAAAAAAAAAAAACGTACAAGTAATTTATAGAGATAAAAACTAGTAATGAAATTTTCACATCAGGTGATAAGAGCTTATCGCAGGATGTTTTGCAAATAAATAAATTTTTAAATATACTTATATTTAAGAGATGTGTAAATTCTTACACATGATTTACGAATCGAAATTTTCAATTCTTTCAAATCCATATGGGATGCTAGATTTGCATCACGTATATATGAGATATTCCATTTTCCTTTCCCAATTAATTTAGAAATTATAGGTGTTTTTTTCGCAATATCATATCTAAATTAATTGGGAAGAGAAAATTGAGTATCTCATATACGTGATGCAAATCTAGCATCACGTCTATCTATCTCGTCCTATGTGGATTTAAAACATTAAACATTTCAATTCGTAAATAACGCGTAAGAATTTACACTCTCAAATATAAATATATTTAAAAAATTATATTTATTACGCAAAACATTCTGCGATAGGCTCTTATATCACCTGTGAAAATTTCGTTACTATAGTTTTAAACTATACGAGCCTTCTCAATTCGTTAATTTGTAAAATAACAAAAGCTAAAATAAAAATAACAAAAAATAACAATAAACAATGAAAATAACATTAAAAATTAAGTAACGGATTAAGAATTTAAGCATAGCAAGTTGTTCTTAATGGAATCCCAAGATGCGCGTGCGTTAAAATCAAGAAAAATATATATATATATGTGTGTGTGTGTCTCCGATCGAAGATGCCAATTATTAAGAATCATAAAGAGTTAATCTTCCTCGCGTTACGAAGAACGCGCAGCTTGTTTGCAACTACGTTATGCAAACGACGTACAGCTGTGCATTGTAATCCACGCAAACGATTAGAGGACGTCTTGTTAACCGGGTTAGCGTGTAACGTGCGCGTGTTTACGGGTTGTATGTGTTTGCTGCATGTGTTTGTCGCGTCAGCAGACTAATCCGTCGTCAACTCGCGGCGATATCGGACACCATCGATTCCGTCCTCGTTGGGTCGTTCTTCAATTTGAACCGGGAGCAATTGTCCGAACGACGTACGCTCACGCACATCCAGCAATTATATCGCTCCAGATCGCTTACCGCTTGTCATCAAGCAGCATCAGGCAGTGCACGTCAGCGTTAATCATTAATTGCAAAAAAAAACTCCCCGCGTGATCCGTAAAATGATAATCCGTTAATGATACGACGCGATTAATTTAACGAAAAAAAAAAAAAAGAACAGTTACAAGCGATTGGCAATATGATTTATCTGAGTTCGATGCGAATTACATGTAGACAAGTGTGTTATCATCTCTCTTTATCGTAACGAATTATCATTCATTTATTTATTTTGTATTTACCATGAGAGACGATATACAAAACTAACGTTTTTCAAGTTGACGATATTTGAGATATCTTGTACACCTGTACGTGTAACATTAATTATTTAAAACTAGCAATGAAATTACAACGGCGATACGAGCCGATCGTTTTGCGAGTAAATATTTTAAATATACTTTTATTTAAGAGTGTAAATTAAATATAAATATATTTAAAATATATTTATTTCGCAAAACATCCAACGATCGGCTCGTATCACCGTTGTAATTTCATTACTAGTTTTAAACTGCACGAGCCTTCAAATTCTTAATTCGTCATTAATTATTTAATTTCTACTTTATATAATATACGCCGATATATACTTGAGACGTTTGACGTATGGATTTTTATGACATGTAAATGATATATAAAAGTCTGTGATCGATTAGCATTTTTCGTAAATTACAACAAATTTAAATGTTGCTATGCTTATATGCTGGATGTTTGTGCGAATATAAATATATTTTTTAACTTTTCTAAATTGTGTAAATTAATGCAACATCGAAATTCAAATTGAATTTAATTCGAAAATTCGCACAAGATGCTTGCATCATGAATACGTGAAATACTTAATTTACCTCCTTTCTCCCCGCATGAAAATTAAAAAACTCCATTGCGAAAAAGATATTTTTCGGTCAGGAGCCGAACTCGGATCTCCCGCATTCCGTGAAAGAACATCCTATGTAAATTTTCGAATTTCGATGTATATTAATTTACACAATTTAGGGAAGTTAGAAAATATATTCCTTAGTTAAAAATGTCCTATCTCGCATTTTTTGCATTTTTCAAGATATATTGAAATATTGGAAGTTCCAC
>QVNW01004878.1:0-14712 GCA_014825475.1 Pseudomyrmex flavicornis
TGCTTCTGGTAGATTGTCACTGTGTTCCACGTGATTGCCACTTGTCCCATAATCAACATATCCATAATATATATCATTTTCAATTTCTATGAATTTTTGTATTGACATATCATCAATAGTTAAGCTAAAATATAACATTTTTCCTTTCAAAATTGCTTCATTGATTTTTTTCTTCTATTAACATGCAAAGATGTTTTTCGCGTTTGAACCGCGTTAGTGTCATTCTTATACCGACGTTTCGTGAACATTTCAGCTCACTTCATCGGGGTTTTAAGAGCAACCTGATTTTTCTTCTATTGTTTTTAAAGCCTCAATTGTTATATCAGTTTGCCTTGTACAGATGCATACCATCTTTTAATTGTTTGTGGATGTGGTAACACACATTTAGAAAAGTCTTACGAACATATTCATATGTCTTTGTTGAGTAAAACTGTAACGTTGCTGCAAAAGTTCTTATTGCGTCCGGAAATACTCCTCTTTCTTGTAAGATGTTTCTTTAAAATTTCTCTTTCGGCTTGTGATACGCTAGACTATTTATTTTATTATAAGTATATCTATTTTTTAATGGCATATTATTTATTTTTACCAATGTAATTTCTTTATAAATATATACATACATTTTTGTTTATAACTTGCAGTTTTCATTTTGAGCTAAATATGCTATAACTGTTTTTTATGTTGCTCGTATGAAGTATATTTAGCATTTATACTCTGTCAACCAGTACATACTTGTAACATTTTAACAGCGTCATCAGATAATAATTTTTTATTGTTTAGATGCTTTAAAAGCGAAGTTAATGATGATACTTTTTGACGCAATCTTCTGCATTTCTGATATGTCTTTAATTTAGCTTTCAATATTTTTATTTTATCTTCGTGTAAATTGGATATATTCACACTTGTACTATAGAACAAATATTCATATGTGTATACATATTATTTTTAAGGTAGCAAATAAACATAATTAAAAACTATTGTTTTGTACTACTTTATACCTGTACTTTATACCTTCAGTAGAACCAAACTTTGTTGTTCGTTGTACTTTTTGAATAGATGTATGTGTTTCTTCTAAGTTTATTATATCCTCTGTCATACTTGTTCCTGGTAAAGATTGTTCTCTAGACATTTTTCGGTCGTCTTTTACCCATTTTTCTGCAGTATTTGTATTTATAGTGTATGTATATTGCTGTTGCATTTGATCCTTTATTGTGACATAAAGTTTAACTTTACTTCATAAATATATACTTTCTTGTATAATTATATGATTATTGAAACAGTATATAAGCAAAATTACAATTAAATGTTAATGTTGAACATACCACTTGAGTGCTATATTCATTTCTTAACAGTATATCAAATACAGTTGGTATCGTGTTTGTTTTTAAATATAATCTACCACAACTTGTTCTAATATAACAATCTTTTGTGAAATACTGACTACATATAACTGAGTTTTCGGTATATGAAAAATTCTTTATTTTCTTTTCTTTGGTGCAAGCCATTGTTTTCTTCTTATTATATTTTTTGGTAATCTAAAAATATATAGTCTTGTTATAAACATATCAAAATTCCAAGAAACTTTGTATTTTTAAGCAATCGCGTATATATAAAAATAATTTTTTTATACGTACTTGTGAAATCTGATTCCATCCGACTTTTCTTTCAAATGTATGCCACAAATGCAACAAAAAACCATGCTGATTAGTTTTCTTTCACTGTTCTTTTTCTGAAAAAAAGCAAAATTGATAGTAATATTAACGTAAATTTAACCATCAATGCGATTTTTGTAAATATTCTTTCCCTGTATGTACCTGGTATATTTTTCTGGTTTTCTTTCTTCTTTTGAATGTTCACAGCACGTTTTAAAGGTTAGATAAATATGGCGGCTGTCAAGATTGAGAAAGACAGTAGACAGTAAACAGCTATCTCTTTCTATTTTAAACTGCCAATCTTGGCTTCACTCTTTGTTATAGGAAACATGTAGGAATGCTCGGTCTAGGTATGTATGTCGTTGGGAGCATATTATGTTAATGTATGATTCTCACTCCTTCCTCCCCACTCCTCATTCCTTCATTGTATGAATTTCGCGTATAATAAGCAATGTGTTCGCGCAGTTCGAGCGCCACTTCGTTGCGCGTGAACTTGGCGCGAGGCACTACCGTGCCTCTTGATATTATATATAAATATAATATATCGATAATATTGTATTATACTATCTAATATTACCTCGGCTCGGGATCCTCAGGTTCAGGGTCCTCGAGGTAGCTGGAGATCAGCATACATTAACCGGCTTATCACTCAAAAGGAGAATTTCTCAGCAGGCTCTCGCCTCAACCACGGCACTCGCAACAGTGTCGAGCTGTCTAAGTTACAAACTCTGGCCGGCTAGCATCGAGAACACCGAGATGGTGAAAGTACGCTCTCAAGCGAGAACTTATGATGTGTGCCCCACCACCTCGGTGCTTTCGGTGCTAACCGGTTAGAGTTTGCAACTCTGGCAGTAATGCCAGAATTCGGCCTTTTGGTAGCATGATAGCAAGAGATACGCACACAGCTTTATACCGTGTACGTGTACCGCACATGCGTGCGCGATGAAATATGTTCACAACCAAAATTCAGGCAAATCTCATACAACATTTACATATATAACGCGCGCAAACCTTGAACGCAAGAAATGTTATCTGGGAAGGCACGAAGTGTTGCGTAATAAAAGCCGGTTTTTTTGTCTAACATGGCGAAATTTTTCTTGTCACTAAACAGTGTTGCTAAAAAAAAACAGAGATTAATGGCCCAACCAGTTTTAGAAGCGTTTATATTTTATTTATTCAATCTCACTCTCTCTCTCTTTCTCTCTCTCTCTCAAAACTTTTAAACGCATATAAGAATAAGAAACATTTATATAAAAAAAAGTAAAATATATAAAATATAAGAATAAGAAATATTTATAATAAAAAGTAAAATTTATTATTTGCAATTTGGAATGTATTATTTGCTTTTGGGATTTTTCGCACATCCCTCCCTCCCCAAACATCTAACCTAATCCTAACCTAAATTCTTCTTTCTGCACTCCTCCTCGTAAAATTCACTCTTTTCTATTGATATTGTAGTAACACAGGTTAGGTAGGATATTGTAGTACCTTGTAGGCAATATCAACGTGGGCAATAATGACTGTGGGCAATAGCGACTGTGGGCAAACGTGCACTCATTTTTTAAATTTTTATTTGTGCGCAATCGAGCTTGTAGGCAATCGAGCTGTAGGCAATAAAAACATGTATGCAATCGAGCTGTAGGCAATAAAAACATGTGTGCAAACGTGCTGTAGGCAATAAAGCATATAATAGCTATTTATCAATAGTCTTAGACACAAAAAAGTCAGTTAGTTCAGTTGCTGAGAATATAAATTTTTTTTGTTCATATTTCTCTCAATAGCATAGTTTTGCGTATAATAAAGTGTTGCGTAATAAAAGCCGATTTTTTCGTCTCACATAGCGAAATTTTTCTTGTCATTAAACAGTGTTGCTAAAAACAGAGATTAATGGCTCAACCGGTTTTAGAAGCGTTTATATTTTATTTATTCAATCTCTCTCTCTCTATTTCTTTCGTATTTACGATTACATGATTATTCTCTTTTGACAAAAATCATCAAATGTTGTTTTTTTGCACATTTAATGTTTAGCGCTACTGTAACCGTTTATTTTTAAATATAGTTGTACAACTGTTTTTGGCTCGATATTGACCTTGTTTTTCTTTTTATTAAAAAAATTTCTATAGTAGACTCGTCTATAGATCTGCTTAGCCGCTTGTTGTAAGTCCGCTTTCCACTTCACATGTACTTTCATGAATACACAAGTCACTTTCGGTGTAGCCGCGCCAAGTTTCTTTTGCATTAAATATATTTATTTGAAAAATTATGTACAAATAGTTCTACATGGGTTTTCGACTTTTCACAGAAAGCAAAGTCTACAAATGTATAATTCGATACAGGTACATTTTCTTAGAAGAAAATAAAAACTTGGATTTGTGTGAAAGATTAATGTATTTTATATGTTTTTATAAGTAGTGTACTTTTAATCTCTGCTGTACAAAAATTGTTCACTCAGTATTTTATTATTCTTTTGTGACTAAATGTATGTATATGTGTATTTCGTGACTTTGACATTTTGACTATGTTTGATTTAATTTATTTAATATTCCAAGAGAAGTATTTATTTAACACATTTTATATAGGTTATATAGCGAATGTACATCACCCGTGCACATTTGCTAGTTTACGGGTTACTGGTTTTGCTATTGCAGAAACTCTTATGAGTCTGGCCACTCTTAGGGTGCCAGTACATGAAGCGCGGAAACGCGGAAACGCGGAAACGCGGAACAAAATAGTAACTAGATTCCACGTTTCCGCGAATTGATGTTTCTTCCCGCACGTTTGAGCGGAAAAACAGAATCCGTTATTTTTGTGCGTCAAGTACATAAGTATGCAAGTGTACAGAAAATAAAAACGTAAAACGTAATAGAGCTTTCTTTTTAAATCGACTCCAAAATTTGAGAATACACTGTATTCGTGTTAACAATGCTTCTTTTCTCGTTTGATGGCTACGAAAAAATCTCTGCCACACGGCCAGGAATCGTGTTGACAATATTTGACGCTCTCGTTCCGCGAGTTCGTTTCTCCTTACATGAAGCATATTTTGAGCGGAAAACTGGAACGATATAGTGACAAGATAGATATTTGTATTTATTTTTAAGATTGTTTTATTTTAATTTATTTTTATTTCTTTCTTTTTTTTTTACTGCAATTTTCATTAATATGCTTATTTTTTCAGTTTATCTATTGAATACAAACATTTTGATCAGTAAATATTGTTAAAAATTGATTATTTTATGATTTTCTGTTACGCTTTTCCGCCCAAAATATGCTCCATGTAATATAAGGTAATCAAAACAGACGGAACGAAAAGCGCGGTAACACAGAAATCTAGTAAAGTCTAGTTACTTTTGATTTCCGCGTTTCCGCGTTTCCGCGCTTCATGTATGTACACAGCGCGTCATCAATTCGCAGAATAGGCGCAAGGATCGGAGGGCAAGCGGGGCGGTTGCTCGTAGCGCCAACGAGCGTCGTATAATATGCAATAAATAATTCATCATAATTATGCAAATTAATGACGCGCTGTGTACTGGCACCATCATTCTTCTCTCTGACAAAACATAGCACGGACTAGAACCATGTCCACGAAAAACGATTACACATTTTCTTATGGGCCTGGCCACTCTCATTCTTCTCTCTGACAAAAGATTTTCAAGAATTAAGGCTCTGGTCTCGTTGGGTCTCGTAGAACTGATCAATTACGTTCGATTGGCTGATTTGACTCTGCAATTGGTCAATTCCACGACATCTGCTACTTGTGTTTAATGTACTGTATTTTTAGTGGGAGAAAGGTCTGCGGAGCAAATAAAAATTCGTTTATTTCGCGCATATTTCTTATCAGGATAGCGATAATCGTCTCTACCCGCGCCACTCGCTGGAAGCTCTACGAATAGTGAAGTGATAGGGCTTTCTGACAGGATATGTGTGAAATAAACAAATTTTTGTCTGCACTGCAGACCTTTCTCTCACTAAAAATACAGTAGAACGGCCTTCGAGATCCACTTTTGTGGATATGGCACCAAAACCAGCGGCTAAAACCGTCGTAAGAAACTACAATAGGTTAGCCGCTTTTAGGTTTCTCTCTGATATTACGTATTCTATATTCACTTGTCTATATATAATCGCGCAAAAAATATTATTTGTGTACAATTCAGTCATCCTTATATCTATAAACATCTTGTATTTGTTTTATAAACATTTTCTTCATAAATTCAAATTTGCAGTATAAAACAGGTTTTTATATAAAATAACAATTTGCACATTTAATATAGAATGTGATATAACAAATTGTAAATTATCATTATAAGTGATTATATTTAGAAACAATATATCATCAGATTGTTAATAATTTATCAACAAGTGAATTGTTTTTTTAATTTTATTTGTAAAAACTAATCATGGTTTTACGAACAGACTTAGTTTTGGCAATTGTATCTAATACATATTTACCACTTCACATTTTAAACTGAGTCTTTATGCAGTACTTTTATGTTAAAAAACGTACTTTTTCTTGAAAACTTATCAGTGCATAAAGTGACAGATTTAAGCAGATATTTACTGTTATACACACAAACAAAAAGTATATTTTGTATACATTAAAACACACATAGTATATCTCCAATAAATATTAAGTTTGACGTTTTCATTTAGGAAACTTATTTAATACAATTAGAGACTTATTAAATAGACATATGTATAACATCTGTACATTTACAATTATTGTATAACATATTTATTTATATTTATGTAAAAGTAATTGATGTAAATATTGAAAATCAATTATAATCATAAACATTTTGTATGTATTGTATACACGCGCGTGTGTTGGAAATAAATTCTTATACTATTATGAAACATTAATACGTTAAGCGCCGTATCAGTCACCTGTGACCGATGATATAAAAAACGTAAGAAAGTTGACGGTGTTGCATGGCGTAAACAAAAACAAACAGAATGGGCTCGGTGCTTAACGTGCTAACATTTTTAACTTTAGTTCTATATACGATCGTGTACCATTGCTGTACAAATTTACAAGTAAAAAAAGTATACAAAGCAATGAAGTTATCAAAAAATGGCCAAACCTATCTGTTTTCTCCATAATGCTATAATAAAGTTCACGTTTTACGCGCAACAATATCTCACTTATGTACATTATGACTTCTCTCTATACATTATATACATATAAGGCGTATTTTAAAGTATTAATTACATTTGACATAAACTGAATTCACCGGTTACACCTCTCGTGTTAAAAACAAAAATGTTAAATATTTAAGTATTTCTATTCAACAATCAAAAACACTTGAGAATTTCATTTTGTGCAGCGAGACTGTGTATAAAAAAATATTTATTTTAATTTTAAATTTACCGAAAACAAACTTCTTGTGTTACTACATAAGCAAGAAGATCACTATGTAAAATCTCCTTGCAAGAAATTGAAAACTATTTTTTGCTATATTTATTTTTACATTAAGTAAAGTGTGTGTTATTTTGAACTGCAGTATAGAACACAGTATCATTAATCATGGCACATCTTTGGAGTAAAACGGTACAAAACGTCAAAAAAAAAGTATAATAACGAGTATACTTCAGTTCCTGACGCAAGCATCACAAGATAATATATAATGCTATTCTTTTTTGTTGTGTTAGAACATGTAGATTTACAATTGTATGATAGTACAGTTATATAATACAAATTGTAAATTAATCAGAACATGAATTTGTATGTTGTCCATGGAAGAAGGATACTCGCCACTATCATATTTTAGCACAGCAGTAGATTATATACTATATAATACATGAAATATACATCAGTTAGCGCCTTGTGTTCAAGAATACATCTTCACAACCACGTTGATGTACGTGTGTCGCACATATATAATATCCACAGTATTATACATTTTAACAACACCATCTTCTTTCAAAGTAACAAATTGAAATAAATTATCTCGGTAAACACCAGTTTAGGAGTGACAAAGTCTCTCATACTTACAATATAAGTGTTCTTTACATGCCACTTTATATGATCTGACAATTTTATTATTCTCTCTTTTTTTACCTCTTGAGTAACTGGAATTTTTCTAAAATACCTTATCCTATGTGTGCATGTGTGGAAGTTAAGTATGTTTATCGCGCGCGCGCACACACATATTACACACACGCACGCACGCACGCACACACATACACACACACATACACACATACACATTTGAATCACAGTGCAAAAATATCGGTTTACAGTGCAAGTTAGCCTTACTCCCGTTGAAAATTGATTCTCTGTAATAATAATCATAATTTAGTCTAAATCCCAAAAGCTATTGTTATAATTCATCATCGATATGTTTAGCTAAATGTGAGTTTTGTGTAATTTTCTTAACTTTATCATCTTTGTTGCTGTGTCTTTTCTCCTTCTCCGTTATATTTGGTTCTGTTGTACCGGATTGCGTATTTGTTCGTGAGTTCTTCTGAAGCACCGCCAAGTTTTCTTTCCCGTTAATAGAGTTTTCTAATTCTTTCACTGAATCAGTAGATGTAACGTCGTTCTCGAGCAAATTCTGTTGATCGGATGACTTTGTTATAGAATCGGTTTTATAGGAATTCCGTATATCGCCGCTATCTTTCTTTAAAGTATGTCTTTTGTTGGAAAAATCTTCTGTATTTGCATCGGAGATATCCGTAATTACAGACACATCAAATTTTTGAGACTCCTTAAGATTTAGTACAGAGTCCATAATGGATTTTTTTTTCCGCTTGTTGTCGATAATCTTTTCATCAAGTTCTATATTCACCGTCTCGTCCAGTAGCACGTCTATTTTCTTTTGAGCTTTTTTCACAACTTTTCTTTTCCTATCGTCGCCTTTGCTTTGGTTCTGAGAAGAGTGAAGAACATTTTCTTCGGATTTAATAACCTCTTTATCCTTTTTATCATCTATATTTTTGAGTGTATCGCTTTTATCTTTGTGCTTTGGCGGAGTATTTTGGTGAGAATGTTTCACAGCTTTCTCTATTTCCGACAGTATAAAATATTCGAAGTCCTCTATTTTTTCAACGCTCGATTCTTTATCTTTCTTCAAGATTCTAGCATTTTTATCGATTTCCACTTTACCTCCGTTACTATCGCTTATAAATTCCGCGACTGTAACATCGTTCATCTCGGTTATTCCCATAAAGTTTTCCTTTTTTTGCAAATTTTTCAAGTTCTTTTGCAGATCAGCAATCAATACATCGTAATACGAACTATCGTCCTCTCCCGATTTCTCTAAATCTCGATTTCGCCAGAGCCTTTGCACCCCGTCGATCAGTATATCTTGATATGTATCGTGTACTTCTGCATGAATGTAATCTAACAGTGCAATGTGTTGATTGATGATTTCGTCTTCTTCTTTGAACAGATCAGATATTACATGACGCAGAAACGAGTAATTCTCAATCAACGCAAGACCGCACTCAGAGATTTTGACCAACTGATCCATTTCGGGTCTCACCGATTTTATACTCTTCAATTTTTTAGCTACGGTTTTCAAACTCAGCACAGTAGTATCCATGTTGGTGAGCAAATATTGTCTAAACAACTTCTGTATGTTTGGTTCTAGTAACTGCGACATCTTTTTTATAGATGAGTTTGGCGCAACCACCAGCATTTCACTTAAGAACCACCGGACTTTGTAAGATAATGACGTTTTGGTGAGTACACCGCGCGCCTTATTCACCCAATTGTAGTAGCTCTCCAGAATAAAACTTCTGATCCTTATACCCTTATTTTGTTTACTGTTGAGAAATATCTTATTAACGAACACTTCCTTTAACTGATGCCACAGAATTTCAACATGCGTGGAAACTGGTTTTAAAGTAATAATTGTAGCTTCGGCCGTGGCAGTGATTCTTACTTCACCGTCAAGCGAATCTTTGATTATGTCTGCGTGGAAGTAGTAAAAATCGATAGTGTCCTCTTGGTTCTCTTGCAATTCAATTAGAGGCATCTTGATGTCCAAACTCGATCCGACAGTTGTCGCCTGCAATTGTGCCTTTACATACAAAATTTCCATGTTGTTAAAAGTTTGTACTTTTGTTTGAAAAAGAAAATTCATGTAAAACAAAAATTGAAATAAAACTAACAGACCTGTGAGGACATATGCCGGCTAAGAAACGATTTTAAAGATCCTTTTAAACGTTCGAAAAGTGACAGATCAGTTGGTGCTTTGAGTTGAACTTCTTCTTTAGAATACGCCCCTATAATCAGCATAAAAATGGCAAATGTTAACATTATATCGCATTGAACGTAAAATTTATATTTTTGTAACGTATTTAAATTTGTATCACTACCGAGAGTAACAGTGAGATCGCCATCCGCTGCATTAATAGCTTTCATCAACTCAGTTGCTTCCGTGAAAAAGAGAAATACAACAGGTATCGTGACATCATCCACCTCTTTTCCGTCGCCAGACATTGCAAACATGGGCGAAGTTGCCGCGCTCGAACCAGCAACATTATCTAACACTATTCCGGCAATTGCACCAGCTCGTTGAATTCTTCGTGCCTAGAAAGTACATAGAAAAAAAAAAAAAAAAAAAAAAAAAATATATATATATATATATATAAAGACAATATATACTGTATAATAAACATATAAAAACATGAAATGTAAAATAAAACAAAAGAGCAAATTTGATATAGGGAAAAATACCTTTTCTATAAACATGCAATTTCCTCGATCTATGATTACTATTTTGCCTGCCAATCGATCTGCATTGAGCAGATCCGTGCAAGCTGCGGGTGGATATGTGAATACCACTTTCCCAGTAATCTTATCGAAGCTCTGTAATTCAGGCCCAAATTGCGCTGGCCCAGCCAACAGTGTGACTTTTTCCGGCGGATCCGTATTGGGTTTTACAAACGTAACCGTTTGCGGTTTAGTTTCTGGGTGTTGTGTTTGCATTTTGCTTAGCTCAACCATTTCTTGCATGAACAGCAATCCTTCTTCCGAATCTTGCGGCGTTTTTGCCTGTTCAAACAGACAACATGTATGATTTATCGCGTAACAGAGATGATAGAGGAATATCAAACAAACTTCTATGTAACGAGTAAAGTTACATTAGAAAATGTGTGCAAAAGCTGAACCCGCCCATCTGCAAGTGTTAGAGTTGTTATTCCCATATCACTCAATATTTTCAGATGTTCCAAGTTATTCGCCTACAGGAAAAAATGGAATCCTTTAGGTGTATTTTATTTTGATAAGTAAAAAAAGTACGATTAAACATACTTGAAATTGCGACGCGTTTAATCTTCGTTTGATCGCTCGTCGCGGACAGACATCTTCTACCATATTCCTTAAAGGTTGTCTCACTGACGCCGGAAACAAGTGCAAACTATTTGGGCAAGTGCGATCGAACTCGTCCACGTGCACAATATCGCGCTCGAAATCCTGCTTGACAAGACACACAACTTCTGCAATGTCTGTCGTGATATTAATCGCGCGTTGCAGATTACGTATACTTACAGATGAAATATTTGATCTTACAGAGGCGAGCGTGAGCGGCAATAAATGGCCTTCAGTGGTAAAAATAAACTCGTCCAAGTCTAAAACCAATTCCCCTGGTTCCGCGAATAATAAAAATAAGTATTTAAATGTCTCGGACAATACGAAGCTATCCATCGTGTCATCGTGTTTATTAGTTCTAACATCTGAGACGGCTGCGTAACCGCACGGCACTCTTGCATACGTTTGCAGACTTTTGAGTACCTTACGTCCGACTCCTAAGTAATAATGATCGCCCGTCGCTCGGTATAGAAAGTACGTTGATTCTAGAAATTCCGGCCTCAGCGGATGATGTCCCCAGTGCACCTGTTTTTCCAAACATTTATTAAATAAAAAATCTTTCACGCAATAAGATAAGAAATAAATTAATTTAAGAAATTTATATTACTTTTATATTACTTTTCAATTATATGTAAGTGTAATAATACAATTAATACGTACCTGAAAGTCAGTGGTGAATGCTTCCGGTATGAAGTTGTGTCTCTGCATAACTTGATACAACATTTCATGCGTTTCCACGGCAGGTTTGATGTCACCTTTAAGCACCTGTAAAAAAAGTAATGTCAAACAATTAAACTTTTCTTTTTTCTAAGATAAAAAGAAGACAACAATATACCTGCAAACCTGGCCAAAAAGCCAATAAAGCGTCCATAAAATTCTTCGAATTTGTGTTTGGTCTGTGCATGTGTACGTCCAACAACATAGGTCCTTGACTGACATACTTCATCACAGCCTGGTAATGTTTGTTAAAACGTCCTAAATATTTCTCATCACCTGCGCAAAATGCAACATGTAATTTTTGTGTACATGTATTGTTTGACAATATTGCTGCGTACTGCATAATTACCAAGTAAAATGTATGCCTTCAGACAATATTCGTAGTAAGAGTCTATGCCAGCACCAACGCCGGAATCTCTTCTTACCCAGTCTCCAGAGTTGACATTTAGCACAGATCCCATCAAGTCCGTACCACGATGTCTCATTCGCCACAGAACGTCCATAGCTTTTTGCGCCTTTTCCTAAAACAATTCTTTTTTTAAAAAAAAAAAAAAAAAAAAAAAAAAAAAGTCTCAAAAAAACATATACCTATCGATATAAACATTTATAGATTATCTTACTTCAAAAATCGGTTCGCCTGTTAATCGTGACAAAGCAGCCATTTCTAATATCATGCTACCTGCACAAGCGGTGCATGTTTCTCTTGATACTTCCATAGGAACTCCTTTCATACCATGTTTTAAATTTATCTATTATAAGTATCGAAAACATTAAAGTACTCTTGTACGAATCAAAATATAGTGTGTATTGCAAGCAAAAGTAGTTTACCCTGCCATAAGGTATTCCGGTAGTTGTGTTGAATGCAGGTAAAAATCTATATCCCAAGTCTTTAGCTAAGTCCAGAAGTTCTCCTCTGTACCATGGCATTATATCAGCTCTCTGTTGTAGATATTCAGCTAGTATATGACCGCTAAGAAGACCTCTATAAAGAAAATTTAAATAAGATTTAGCACAATTTAACTGCATTTTGTAATTATCTCTATATAAGTTTAACCCCAAGTTGTTTACACCTACACAATGAACTTTGACTTACCCAAGCATTCTAATATTTGTCTCAAACAGAGAAACAATAACATCTGTATCAAAGCTTACATCCCTAGCAACAAGTCTGACTGCGTTCTCAAATTCTCCTAAATCTCCCAGCACCTAAAACACATAAAATATTTGTGTGTAAATAGAATTTACGATAATATATAATAAATTTTTTTTTTTTTAAACACTTACCACTAATGTATCTAGTGTATCCACCAAAGTAAGTGAAAAACTGCAAATTACAATATGCAAGTTAAAATGCTAAGAAAATTTTTGATAAGAAAAACTTAAAAAAGAGTTAAGTACAAATTATAATAATATCATATAAATAGTTTTATGCATAATTTAGTTTCTTACTTTCCCAGTGTAGAATCTATATCACCCCTGTCTCTTTCTGAGCCTCTATATCGTCCTTTGCAGCTTAATGGCATTAGTTCATCAGCAGGATATGCATTATCCTTAAAAATAATAACATTGTTATTTTTTAACATTTCTATGGATTCTGATATAAAGTTATTTACTCACCATATATGCATTGTATGCATGATAAAACATATCTCTCGCTTCTTCCCTGTAAAATATAACAATTTAATCATAAAAATGACAATATAAGAATTTATATTCACTGCAAATACAATAATACAAACTTCAATGCTTCTCTTTCTTCCTTGTTCATATATTCTATTGGATCATCCTCCGATACTGCCCATAACATCTGTATACTGCATCCTATGAACAACAGTCCCCAAATAAGAGCCTCACATGCCATTGTTGTTAAGAAAAATAAGTCCCCTGTTTGTCAAGATATCACATTTGCAGTAGCACACATTGTCCAGCAAAGTCTTTTCCAATTATTCCATCTCATTTCAAAGATTCCATTGTCATATGGAAAATATAAATCACAGATACACCACACATAAGGCTTCTCGAACTTATCTTTTTACTCTTTTTTTTTCCTGTTATCACATAAATACGTGTATCGTTGATTTTTAAATCACTATTGTGTATAAGGTACACATATAATTTACCGAATCATCCTATGAATTTATCACTTATTTAGCTAGGCAAATCGTGTTTACCATGCAACTGCAAAAAACAAATCATAATTTTAGATCGCAATCGCGCGATATACTGCGAGCAAATAGACCACCTACAGAATTTTTCCTCTCCGAAAGAAGCTTTGGCGATCCCGTCTTACAGAAGCAACGTGCGGAAGAGCGGTTTGGAAAAACGCGATAAACTGGCAAACAAAGAAAAGACAGTTGTGCGAGTCGTCGTCGTTATCAGAAGAGATAAACAACGAGTGACAAGGACAGCTGATTACATATTTGCATCAAAGCTAGATGATGTTGGTAAGACAGATTTCCGTCTGGTGCGACGCGCAAGAAACTCACCATATGTTTCTTGTCGCGATTAACTTCGTCTGTTTCTCGGCGATTTTTTTTACAATCAATCGCGACAGACGCTTTCGCGCATTCACTTTAAACTTTCTATAACTTGCCGTGGCTAACTGGCCGCAAGTGACGGCGATTTCCCCATATCTGACATAATTATCGCTATTCAGTAAAGTAACCTCCGACCAACCTCTCCCTAATTGTGGGAATAATTTCCATTACGCGATCGTTAAGAATTGTTCACAAAAATGTGTACAATATGAACCAATCAACTACTTCGCGTCCAAATTTGCAATTTCGAACGATGCATTTACATGAATCAAGCTTAAAATATATTTGGTAAGTTCCACCTTTAGTTCCACTTGTCGTTCGCACAGGGTGACATCCATTTGACCACGGTACGATTGACCACAGTACGTTTGACCACGTACTATTGGACACGTACGATTCGACACGGAACGATTGACCACGGTACGATTGACCACGGTACGATTGACCACGGTACGATTGCACACGGTACGATTGGCCACGGTACGATTGACCACGT
>QVNW01004880.1:0-13480 GCA_014825475.1 Pseudomyrmex flavicornis
CGCGTTTGTGTCGCGCAAATAGGATTTCGCTCGAATCGCTTCCCGATCACACGAGGGTGAACCGAGTAGATCTGTAAATCAGGCGTATGTGTGGGAGACGTGATTCTCTCCCGGCCATGTGACACATTTTGCGCTACAATTTTTTACACACACATTGTACTACTGTATCGAGATATATTTTTGCATGCCGTATTTATTTATAACATATCTATTAAATATGTTAAACAAATTTAATGTATCTGTTAATTATATTAATATAAAAATTCATCTAGCGAGTTTTGTCTTTCTAAAATTTGAGCTCGAGTCGAGCTTTTTCCGAGCGCTCGAACGTTCGAAAAATCTGTCGATGTCTGGCTGGTACTGATAACAATAATGGCGCGGCAGCGTTTGGTTGACTAGCTAAATGTGAATAAAGAACCGCGAAGAGGATCATGGCAAAACGATTTAGAACAGAAGCAGGCAACGGGGGTGGCCATCGAGCCGCAATGCGGGGAGAATCTCGAAATCGTTAACAATCGCGGCAAGCGCGAGCGGGATCCATTGATGTGCGACCGCGCGTGTGAATATAACTGCCGAGGTTGAAGTTTTCGTATGAAGCGGCATCGTCCAGCGCGCGTTTCCGCTTTCACGGAGACGCACAAAAACCCTTCCGTGGAGTTTCAAATGAAAAAATATTGTTTATGTAAACACCGCGGCAAAGAGAAAGCGATTCGTGCTCTTTTCAACATAATGTTCCTCGATTACTTACTCTGCTTGCCATTGTTCTGTACGGGGAGGGATTTACGAGATAATTTAACAAATTTAAAACTTATCACGTATAGCAAATAAGTATTGAAGCATTTTCCCTACGGGAAAAATTTGCTCACAAAAAGATGCTACAATCAAGATACATATGCGGAATAGGAATAGGAATATCGTTGCAAAAAACTCGAGCGAGCGAGTTCGTGTGTAATTTTGAAAATTGACAAAAAGCTCCGACTAAACATTTTTGAATCACGTTAATTTAAATGGAATTCCGCTGTTTTAGAAGCAGATGCGTTTACCGCAGTAGCAGATAGTAAACTGCACGTAGAACGTAACTCAAAATAATTTTGAAAAGTGGAGATTGCAACGATACCACTTCATAAAGTTGTGCGTAGTTATCAATCTTCACATTAAAAAAAAAAAAAAAAAAAAAAAAAAAAACGGAAAATTCACCCGATACGGCACCCGTCGCTCTCCGTGCTGTTTCGTCACCGCGTATACGGGCTATTGTGTTTTTCTTGCAGAGAGGAGGAGACACTCTCTCGAAGAATGATGGTTATGGGAAAAGGAGTGCTTGAACACGGACGTTGGTCAGGCCCCTGCGGTTCCAATTACGATTGAAAGGCGCTCCTGTTTGTTCGCCTCCTATAACTCCGGTACTCTTCAGAACCTCGTAGAGAACCGTACACTCTCTCTCACTCTCTCTCTCTCTTCTTTCTAGTCCCCATGGCCACTTTCGAGCCTGGCAAGCGCGTTTCCATAGCGAATACGCGATTTCAGCGCGGCTTCCCTCGCAAAGAAGAGGAACTCTATTCCGGCTATTTTGAATACAATTAACGCGCGCGATATTCGCTTGTAATGTCAGAACGTTGAATAATATAGCGAGTTAATTAGACGAACTTTCACGCCGCAAATGATTCGAGCTGCGTGAGCAGCTTTCGTTTTTGTTGCAGAGAACGGAATAACATTATCACTCTTGTCTCTCGTATTTTATCACGTGTATAATAATTGCGCGCGCTCTGATTCGCCAAACTGACAATGAGAATATATCGAACGAGTGTATCGAGTAAAATTGCGAAAACATATCGCGGGATTTGGATTTTTGAATCGGCGCTTACATTTCCATAATGCGGTTTCTCAATGTCGGAAAATGTCAGGGCGACGCTGAACACACCGATTACCCCGGCGTTCCTGCTCTCTCGCGCAAAGCGCCGAGTAATCAAAGGAGCGATTGTCGTCACAAAGGTGGCTTGATTGGCTCGCTTATGCCACGGTAATGGCCGGGGTAGCGCAGCTACTACCGAGACGACGCTCCTCTCTAACGAGGAGCTTGCTTGCGCGCGCGTGTGTAATAATATTCGACGTTACCAGAGCGCGAATGCAAATAAATTAATTAAACGCGAGAGGATTATCCTCACGGCGGCATATCTTTATTTAACATATTAATTCACAAGATGAAATTTTATTGCGGAGACGACATTGTGAGAGTTACTTTTTTTTATGTTTATACAAGAGTAGGATTGTATCATATTTATATAATTACATATTTGCTTTTCATCGAACGACATGTAACGTTTCCCTTTCCTATCATCTGAAGCTTATCATCATGTATTGTTGCAACACAAATCACTTGTGATGATGATCGTAATTCTCAGATTTTTATCACGATTTCAAACTCACTCTTCTATATTTCTCTCTCTTCCCCTCCCCCGGTATCGTGGCATAACGATCAACCTTACGGATTAAGACCGATGCTATCAGGGAAGAGATCTCGCGAGCGAAAGCCCGAGGCAGTGGCGTGCGAGGAGGACGTATCCCGCGGAGTTGGCGCGGTGGTGTATCAGCGCGCCGAAGTTGAGGAAGGGTGGCTTGTTTACTAGCGACAGTTGATTTGACAAAGCCGCGGGTCCATTTATACGAGCGAATATTACAGGGGCGCAGTCGAGGGGCGGCTTGTTATCCGCTCATTGAAGTTAACCACGGGGCTAAGTGTACGTGGAGGTAGCGACCGACGGCGGCGGCGGCGGCGGTGGCGGCGGCTGTGAGGGCGGTGAGGGCTGTGGAGGGTTAGCGAATGCGCCTAGAGGATGAGTGGGGATGGGATGGGAGGAGAGAGACGTGGGAGGTAGGGAGACAGTTTGCGCGAAAGCCCGCGCGAGCCAATAAGAGGCCAGATCGTCGCCACCGAGTAACTACAGGGTTTTCCGCCGGATTATTCGACCGAGATTGAAAAGTTAGCGCCGACTGGGCTCGCGGGGCGTCACCCTTTTAGATCTCGCTGATTTTCTAAGTTAAACTATACGCGCGTTTGCAAAAAAAAAAAAAAAAAAAACTGACATAGTCACATTTTTATGTGATCGGTAAATGTGCGAGAGCACCGTTTTGCATCTCACAAAACCGGAGAATCAATAATTTATGTGAATTTAATATTAGTTATTTAATTGCAAGTAGCATCAAAAATATATGACACAACGTTACTTTGATTCCGTTTATGTACTTTCGTTTATTTCCGAGTAGCAGCTGTCTAAGCTCGCTTACTGATTACCAAGCACTTCGAGATTCCTCGACACGTGAATAATGTTGACATGTGCATATTCTCGCGAGGTCATACGCGAAAGTGCGGTAGCACGCAGAAATATTAAGTAAATGCGAAAGCGACTCCGTGCGTTGTGATGTAAAATTGTACGTTCAAGTCGTATACGCACAAAAGAAAACAACAGTATTGTTGTAACAGTACATTTTTTTAACAACAGGAACTTAAAATTAACTAAATTAATTAATAATCAAATTTCAGTTAAAAAAAAAATGCAAAACTTCCAAGATAAAATCACGATTTTTCACGCACTCTGCGTAAGCACATATATTTGCACGCGTCGATGATTAAAAAAAAAAAAAAAAAAAAAAAAAAAAAAAAAAAAAAAAAAAAAAAAAAAAAAAACAGCCGATAAAAGAGAGATGATTCTTTTTGAATAGACGCCTCAGTCAAGAGGGAAGAAAGTTTTCGAGTAATCGACGCGGAAATGCGCGCGGGTGTAATGACCACTTTCTCATATTTTAATTATTAATTGAAATGTGTGTCTCTCACCGTGCGCGCGAGGGTGCTCAACTAAAATGAGATGCGAGCGCTGCGCCCGTTCCTTCCTCCTATCTCGGCGAACAAGATATTTCCCTTTATACGAGGCGGAAATTTCCTTTCTTCCAGACCCGATCCCTTTGCGCGCGCGGAAAATTAGGTGGGCAGAAAACTCTTCGAGAGGGAAACTCTCTCTCTCTCTCTCTCTCTCTTTTTCTCTCTGTTTTTCTCGGTGCACCTAATTAATTCGCAGGCGAGTTTATAATTGGCCCGCGCCACGATGGTTATAAGATAAAAAGATACGTTAAATTAACGCCATAAAATATATGCTCGCGGAATTGTGAAGCACGTTGATAGGGATGGAAGCAACGTCGAAGCACACACTACAGTGCTAACACAAATTTTACGCTAGTTAATGTACTCGACAATAAAGAGAAAAAAAAGAAAGAAAGAAAACGCGAGAAAGAGAATCAAGTCTTGTTTGACATCACTCGCAATTAGTGTGGGAACAAATTCGACGGAATATCGTTCAATTACATCACATACGGAAAGAAATTCTTCGCTCGTCGACAATTCCCGACATTTTTTGTTGACCGCGCGCGCTCATCGCTTTTTAATCAGCAATTGTCGCGATATCTCGAAACTTCCCTCTCGGACACTTCGCTACTACTCGTTATCGTGACACCGCGTTACATCCACGTTGCATAGTGCGAACGGAAACAATAGCGGACCGTAGGAACGCAGAAGAAGTTAGATCGCGCGATGGACAAAGCGAGGACGCGCGCCTTTGTTCGCGTTCAATTGTTACCCCTCTTTGTTCCAGACATTGTTTCCGGTAACTCTTTCGCGGTAACAAGGAAGAAGCTCAATTAGAACGGTTTGAGGACTTAAACGCCCAGAGGCTGCTGCGGTTTAAGAGGTAAGGACGCACAACACCGGTTTAAGAGGCAAGGACGCACAACACCGGACCGGAGAAGAAGACATTGTTAGGCAGTGCGACGCGGCTAACGCGGCAGTGCGTCGATTTTTCTTTTTTTTTTTTTTTTTTTTTTTTTGAAAATATAAATTCTTATTTCTGAACGCAAAGTTTAACAATGTTATTTAGGCGTATCATAAAAATGTAATTTTCTAATAACTTGATTTATAAACAAGAGAAATGTATAGATTTTCAGGAACAACACAGAATCTGACTTTTCCTGTGAATACTACTTTTCTCTTATGACAATATATTATAAAATAATCGAGAATCTATGATTAGTCATCTCTTGATTGACACTTATTGATTTATCCTAGTTGTGTGTTAACGTTTTTGTCTATGGTTACTTTTTACTTGATATTATAGTAGGATTAATTTCAATTTTTTGTAGCAACTTTATTTTAGAGTCCTTTAATTGATACTCTTGAAAACAAAATTGACAGGTCTTTAAACTGCCAATCATTGAGTGTGTTCTATCTTACTTATCTATATACGTACGTTTGAAAATTTAATTGTATAATATTTTTTATCTGTAAACTCATAATCGCGCGTCGTTTTGTAATTAACTAAACGTACGTTAAGTGGGCGGAAGTGACCTAGATCCTGGGAGGAGTTTCCTTTGGACGCGCGTGTCCACATTTTATTCCGCATAACACAAAGGAAGTATCGCGAGTTTCCCGCGCGTGCGCCGCGGGAGACGACGCAGCGATATCCTCCTTCTGTTATCCTGTCGCGTCGCCCTTTCTATCTCGCAACCGCTGTTATCATTCGACCGCAATTTCCAGGCGTTCCGACGACTAATCGGCTAGAAGATATCTCGTCGGCAATCCAATCCCACGGACGCGAGCGTGTTATTGATCAACGACGTGTTTGTATCGCGCGACACACGTTGTATTGCGTATATCCGTTATCCGTCATGTGCGCGCGCGAAGCGCTATCAGGATATTCGAAGCATCGATGTTTGACCGGCCAATTATTCCGCAGTCATAGTCTCGGCGCGAGGAACGGATAATAGAAACTGTCTGTCTCTCTCTCTCTCGCTTTGTCACGAAGAGAAACTCCGTCGTGCGTATGATGTCCTAGTGGAAAAACAAGACCGCGCTTTGAAGCACAAATTGAGATAAATCCTGTTACTACGTTGCAATTAATATCAACCGCGGTAAAACATTTCTCTCTCTCTCTCTCTCTCTCTCTCTCTCTATCTCTATCTTTCTTGTCATTACTTCAAGTCGCGTGTAATGTGAATTTGCGGCGATTTTTAACAACAGATTTCTACAGCTAAAATCTGATTTGTCTGTAAACGTTTGCCTACGTTCGCTTAGATTGCTTTAAATTTAAAAAGTTAAGAAAACGTTGTGTTTACTTGTGCAAATGTTTTTCGCACACACACACACACACACACACCTGTTTCGTCTCATAAAATCTTCTGTGCTTTAAACATTTTAATTACAGTTTATCTGTGTTTTTGAGAATATATTATAATAATGTGTAATGTATGCAAAAATATTAATATCAACGATATAAATAATGTACACACACGTGTATATTATACAATCGCCGCGAGAATACGTTTTCGCGCGCGGAGCTGCGTGAGAATATTGTTATATCGGGGTATAGTAAACAGTACACAGTTGTGCCGCGGCGCGGGCAGGATGTGTATTGGTGCACCCGTCACCGATACAGTTTGTGTGTTGCAACGTTATTGGAAATATGCTCGAATATTTGGATATTTTTTCGGGCTCGACTGCGCGCCGTGTTTTCATGATCGCCTGTGATCGGCGCCCGAAATTAAGATGCACGGAAGACGATTGGCGGTCAATACGAAAAAATACAACATGACGGAAGAACACCCGTTCGTCTTACTCGTCATCTTGGCTCATTTTCAATCGCGACATCTCATAATCTTTATGCAAAATTCTCCGTCATCATTATGAGAGCGCGTCTCGATTGAGGTTTCGTCTCGCTGATTTGTCGCGGATTAGAACGAGAACGTCTTAAAACTTCGTTCTATCTTCGTCGAGTGCGGCGAAAAGCTCATCCGCTTTCCGCATAATTTACAAGTAATTTCCAGGTGCGCGCGTGCAACCAACCCCACGGCGTCCTGTTACCCTGGCGCTCCTGGAACACCCTCCTACCGTAGAGAGCCGTGGCGGAGGCCGGAAGCGTCGCGGCGTAGAGAGCGTCGGCTTGAGTTTATAGCATCCTGGTGGCGCGAATGCTTCTGGCGCCACTCTCTTGACGAGTGACAGAACGTTGACGAGCGTTGTCGAAGGACGCGAGGACTCCCGTCGTCGCGTCGCCGTCCGACGTCCGAAAAGCGTCCGCGGCCTGACCGCGGAAATCCGTGAGTGCGCATGCGGCCCTGTTCCGGGGGATGCTTGCCGTTCGAAAGCGTTCCACGCCCGCCCGTGGGGGTGGGAGCGTCGTAAGCGGAAAAAAAGTCGTTCCGCATGTTATCCTGGTAGCGAGAATATTTGTAAGGGACGCAAGCAAGAAATGAGTGGCCCTCTAACGCGCGTTTTGAGCTTTGTCAACGGAAAACCGATTAATCGGAAATTTCCTTTAAACTTCCGATAACGCGAACTTTATTTTATTCGACACATTTGCCGCTACATAAATATATACTCAAAATGTCCCCGTATTTTTTCGCTACACTCGATGTTGTGTATAAACAGAAATAAAAAAAATCTCTTACGTAGACTTGTAAATGCTTTGTTATATACAAAAAGTTGTAACAAAAATATAAAATGGCACGTATGAGCCAATAGGTCTATTAGTACGGTACATCGTGAAAATAAACTCCAACGATATTGAGTTTACATGGAGCTGATTGCCAAACTTTTTCTTTGTAGCCACATTCGTTAACAGAGCTTTCTGTCGGTACCGTGTCATCATTTGGTACGCGTCTATCAGTCAGTAGGTGTATCATTTGATAGATCTGTCAGTTCCAGGTAATTTAATCGGCTGATCAATTTACCGAAATTGGCGAATCGTATTGACTAATTCGATTATTTCGGTCTAACTGGAGGTGGATGACTCATTTATCTGCAATTAAGTTGGCCGAAGTGATAATATATTAAGCGTTATCTATTGCTCGCTTCGACTAGTCGACCAATGCGCGATTGGTCAGTTCTAACATCGATCGATTAAATTAACCAGAGTTGGTGAAAAACTGACTCTTTGAGTTTTAATTCATTTGTCGTATAAAGTTTTCAGATATGTATATAAAAATTATATTGGCTAGTAGATAATTTCTAGGTTTCTATAAAATAGAGCAGATCAATATATTCGAAATTCGTCTTCTCCGAATGGGGACAGCACTATCCAACAATTCAGGTCTGCATTCGGACGAGGGATGAAACATGTACACTGTGCGATGCAATAGTATCTTGAAAGAAAAAATTAGGAAGCTTCCTTCTCTGAGGCAACGATGTGTGGAAAAAAAGCTGTATTTCCTTCTGGAAGGCATTGATGCATCGCACTATAATTGTTAAAAATTTCGTATGTACCTAACAATTACATACATACATACCTCTTATAGCGTCAGCTAGCTTTCGTGCTGTTACGCATGCGTGAATCTTGTGCCTTCCGAATACTATTTACGTATTCGTTCTTTCGATATTACCATTATCTGCGCATATAACTTTCCACAATAAAATTAAGATAACAAAAATATATTAAGCAGAAAAATAAAAACGTACTTAAGTTTCAATAAAATTATGAAATAAACGCACGCAGTACTTATGGACTTTTAATTTAATTGAATTATATATTTTCTTTAAATATATATATAATATATTATATTATATTATTACGTAAAAGCGATGGTTTTTATAGTGTAAAAATTTTTATACACGCTGTAACAGAAAAATATGAATTACATAAGAAGCCACATAATACTTATAATGATTTATATATTTTATACAAGTGTGTAATATTAATTACAAGAGACGTAATTGTACAAAGTAAAATTACACGGAGAGAAAACATGAAAAAGCGATGAGAAATAGAGTCAGATTCCATGTAGAAACATGCGACATAAAGACACAAATGATGGTCTACAAGAAAATAAATAAATATATATATACACACATATATATATACATATATATATGTATATACACATGTTCCTGTAAGAATATAAATTACAAAAAATTAATGAAATTGAATATTTGTCCATCAGAACACTAGAAAAACATTAGAAGAACACTAAAGTGTTAAAAATTAAAATAAAAATATTTTGTTGACGTATTAAAAAATTGCGATCAATCTTTTCTCACAATTACTTTCATTATGCGTAATCGAACTTAACAGATAAAAGAAACATAACTAGAAAGACAGAAGTTTGATAAAAAATTTCTAATATTAAAACTTTTTTTTCAATTACACAATATACGAATAAATTAAAATACAATATATAATTATAATTTAACGTTTTTTTTGCTAAATAATTTATAATTGAAAAAAGAAACCGGGATAGAAAAAAAAGAGATTCGTACGATAAGTAAAGAGAGAAAGAGAGAAAGAGAGCAATGTGGAAACGTGTGAGATAGAATATAATGTACAAATACACAGAGAGGACAGGATGACATTAATATTCTTCAGAATATATTTACAAGAGCAGTACAAAGAATAACTCGATATTACACATATATTTTCGTTACATAGACTAACGAGTAGTAGGTATAAGCAGGTGAACAGTTTAAATATTAATTGAGGCACGTGATATTAAGGCATTTCTACAGAGGATAGACGTACGGTTGTACGCACGTAAGATAGAGCGTTTTGTAAAGCTCAAAAAGATTTTCCCTGTTGATACTCTAGTCCGGGACTTGTAATACACCTATTAAAATGCATCTTTCTCGAATCGGAAAGACACGAGATACAGTGAAAACGAATTTAGCCAGAAATTTTTGTTATTCGATATTTTCATTTTTATATAATTTTCCTAAATATTATATAATACTAAGAAGAAATTTTTAATCGCGTAAAAATAAACTGAACACAAAGTGTAAGTCAAAGACTTGATTTAAATGTGGTCATGTAAATGTGGTCTATTGACACTTCGTATTATTGTTTTATTAAAAAAATTGCTGCCTCTTTGTTACAATGCTGTAACAAACGAAACAATCCAAATCACAAAGTAACATGTCAAAACAATTGTAAAAAACATCAAAAAGACGTGCTAAATCTTTGAAAGACGTGTCTCAAGCTTTTCACATTGTTTTTCGTGTGATCAAATAGTCATTTTTGCTGAACTATGACTTACAATTAAAAATTTCTTCCTTAAAATGCTCTCACAAAATACGCTCCTCTACACCTCACACTTTCTACAGCGTATTTAAATATCTACAATATCAAGATATGTCTGTGGTCGCGTAGCTCGTCTTAGATTATTCTCTTACGGAAGAGAGTCAAATTGTTTTTCTCCAACGTCTGTCTATCTTACGTGCTTACAATCGCTGCAAATTACATTAGTGGACGTCACAATGAAGATTGGTATTCAGTGCAAACCAAGTTGTGCTACACTGAATAACATATCGACTTTTATCTTAAAGTGTATGTGTGTGTGCACAGACGTGGTCGAGATCTCTAGAGTTTTTTAGAACACGTAGCTAACTGTTCGTTTGACTGTCCGAAGAAGAGAGGATAAGTCAAAAGGTGTATGTGTGTATGTAAAGGACACATTATGTACAAATGTGGAAGTCCATTAACATACAGACTTGGTAAAAATGAGATTTTTTCCATTAAGCATAATAAAACAGAAGAGAAATTTCGAAATATGTTCGAAATTTTCTCACGTTTAGAGCGACGATTTGCAATGCGACTTTCGATTATATTTTAACAAGTAAAAATACAATCACATTGCACAGTCCAGATTTAAGTACAAGATATATAATCTTTCTATGATATATGATAGGCATATATATATAATTTTGTGACATAATTAGAAGACAATGTGAAACCCAAGACAAATCGCGTCTCTTTCAGTGGCAGCTCTGATTTTGTAAGTTGAAAATTCGAAAAACTTTGTTTTTTTGCCAATATTTTACTCGAAATCTTTTCTTATCACGCATTTGTAAACGCATTGTCTTTACAGAGAATTATAGGATTATCATCTTGAAAACCTATGTAACTTATGTAACTTTTGTATTTAAAAATATTTTATCGTAACATACGCGCGCGTGATCACATACACAGGACATCGGAGTCGCTCGCAAAAAAGTTGGTCTTTTGCAATAATTGCCGCAAAGTGATAAACTCTTATATAATACATTTTATCGAGATGAAAAAAAAAACTTTATTACAAAAGTGTTTGAAAGTTGTTTTCTTATCGTCGTGCATTTCGAAATTTCTTTACACATTTATTCACTCAAACCGAGAGAGATAATTACTATGTTTGTATTATTGAAAATAGCCGCAATTTACACACACGTACAAAGAAACGATGATCAAAAGAAATTTATATGAAGATATATTATACATTTTTGAAATAAAAAAAACTTCATATAAATAATCACAATATGTGGTGTCTATAAAATATACAAGTATACCAATTACATAAACAACGATCGAACATTACAGCGATAAATGATAGATCGAAGAAAAAATTAATTTTTTAATGAGATCAAGTAAATTGTTTAATAAATAAATATCAGAATATATTGAGATAGATGGTTCGCGACAAAGCCTATACATATACATTATTTAGTCATCATGTAATATTGACTTCATAATTATTTCTTATATATCTTCCCATAAATGTGTTTTCAATATATTAGTCACTATTTATAGAGATAGTTTGTTTACTACAGTTTTCAAGCATAATGAGAGACATATTTTTAATAACTTTAATAAAAGCAACTGGTTATATATCATAAAAGATTTCAGAGAAAACGCAATTGTTATAACAATGACTCTCACAGTTAATAATATACTGTACAATTGCGTAAAAAAACTGTACAATTGAAACAATATTGGCGTTATTATTAACAAGCAAAGAAAGAAAAAAAAACGTTGTTTCTGTGGCAAATAAACTTCTCAAAATGATAAAGAATCTGATGTGTAAAGTCGGAAAAATCGCACGACACAAATCATCACGAAATAAGAACACAAACAGAAGCAATTAGCAAAATAATAATAATTGCAGATTTTGCTAATCAAATTAAACACGATGTTGATGTAAAACAAACGGTAATACACGCACAAGTCACAAGCCAAGCGCTACAACACAGGTGGATATGGAATAATACTAAAATAAAATACTGCCAAATGTAAAAACCAAGTAAAATGTATTCTATAGGCAACATCGTAATAATCATATCATTATGCTGATACACTGAAATATAACCACAATGTATGTGTGTGTGTGTGTGTGTTATAACGTGTATGTATGTGCGTGATGTACATAGAGCGTTCAAATAATCATTATTTATCACTAACTCTGACGATAATTATACTGACCAATATAATAGGCAATATGGTAGCATGGTCATACAGATCAGTAATAATAATATAATAACAATAATTAGATAATGTCGAGCACCAAAGGTAATAATGTACAAACAAAGAGCTTTTAACTCGGCGCTTCTTATTTCCGCGTGAGCGCGCGCAAAAAAAAAAACATTAAAAACCAAGTATATTTACATGCTCAAGTACTATTGCGTGTGGCATCGAATGTGCATAAGATAATATATATATATATATATATATTTATTATATATATATATATGTCTTCAAAGATTTAGCACATAAAAATTTCTCTCAATGGCTTCGTACCTATACGCGTAACAAACTTGGCAAACATTATATAATAATAATTATTATTATTATTAACATAAACCGAGTCTTTGTCTTCAACGTTGTAAGTATTTTTTCTTTTCCACGAATATTTTTCTATGATATACTACTTAAACATAAAATCGGTATCTTTCTTAATTAGTCAGTTAATGATGGCACTATATGAATTACTTTCCTTTATTCTCGCAATTATCAGCTAAACGTAACGCACGACTATTATATAATAAATGTATATTATTACTATTATAAATTTTTTTTTTATACATATATTATTCACATCTCTGCATACAGCCCGGCCATGTACGCACGATGCAAATCTCTCGTATAATGTGTGTGTGTGTGTGTGTGTGTTTGTATGTTTTGTGTATGTTATTGTATACATATACAATTTCTATTTAAAATTTATACATTGTACAATAACTGTATCTCGAAATCAATTGTAACAGTACGATACGCAATTTGAGGAATATATATCATCAAACAACCTCGTTTAAACCGTATTATTATACAAATACGTGTATAAACTACATAATAATGTCCAAAGTATGTACTTCCCTCTCTTCTCATACTTTGTTTACAGAGTGCATTTCAAAACTAAGTCGGAGAAAATCAATGCGATAATTATATACCGTTAAAAAATATATATAGGATTCTATAATTTCTCGTGTGATCGTGTACGTATCAAACAGGCTATACCGTTTATTATTATTTTTTTTTGTTTTTTTTTTGTTTTCGTAGTTTCAAAATGCACAGATATATAACAGTAAAATGGCGACATCGTTTATGACGTTTAAAAATGTGATGCTACTTGGCTTTACAGAGATATGTCCAGTACTTAAACCTGTATTTAAACTTATCATTGTATACATATATTTATTTATTTATTT
>QVNW01004882.1:0-19673 GCA_014825475.1 Pseudomyrmex flavicornis
AAAAAAAAAAAAAAAAAAAAAAAAACCACATTGCAGACGGAGGGTTAATTTTGCGTGGTTGGTTGTTCTCTCCCTTGTTGTTTGACGTTTTCGCTTTTGTATCGTTTCTAATTCTATTCTACGGTATATGTACAAAGTTTCCGCGCGTGTATAAACGGCTTTCAACCACGCGCGTCAATATATATATATTATACAAGTCATTCAATCAAGTGGTAGTATAGCGACACGTTGATTGACCCATAATCACGCAAATTTACTGCACGGAGCAGTAGTTGCGGTGGAGTTTGGTTTTATTGCCGGAATTATAACGTCGATAGTTGTTCGCGGGAAAACCGCGCTTCGAAAACGCGTCCGCGAAGTCTCTCGAGGACGCGTTTTGTCTGTACGACAAATTCCATCCATCTCGCCGAGCCGATCAAGCTTTTCCTCCCTCTCCCCCCTTAGTTAAGGACTTGGAAACTAGCGAAGTTAGTAAAGAGAGAGGGAGAGAGAGAGAGAGAGAGAGAGGCTTCTCCTCTCTCGTCGCGTAATAGCAGCCGCGCCGAACATCGCGGAATTCAAGTGCGCCGGGGAACTACCGGCGTGTGACACGCGAGTGTGTGCGCGAGAGCCCGCGCTTTGCTCCTGGGACAACGTACATATTTTATTAAATCCTCCCGCGGCTGTACATCCTCGGCGCCGTGTTAAGGAAGTCGTTGGAAGATAGAACGACGAGTACGTTTAAGATCTCTCTCTCTCTCTCTTTCTATCTTGATATATATATATATACACGTCTGGATACCTGAGGCTTGTTCTTACAAACACACTTGGTTTATAGTTGGGTATATTAGGACCTAGGAGTTGTGTTGTTTAAGTAGCTTGCTACTACTTGGACTACAACCTTAAGCTGTATACCTGGCGAAGCACCTCCAAATTTCGAGAGAGAGAGAGAGAACGGAGAATCGAGAGTCTCTCGCAAGTTCGAGATTGCTCTGAGATGAAGCTCGTTAAATGTCCCAAAGCCTTGTTGTGAATAGAGCATTTTCACGTTTCGCGAACGAAGGTTAAAATTATTCATCAACACTGTAATACGTATTTTACTCCCGATTGTTATATTTGTACGAAGTATTTCGCTCGAATAAACACACGTTTGATTATTCTCGAACGAGTTGAATGTTAAAACACTTTTCTCTCGGCGATTTTCGGCCGAAGTTCTGCAGTTTCCGTCTCTATTAACGCTGTGCAAAAGGACGCGCGAAAACTAGTCGCGTCGAAGATCGTGCGAGAGGGAGGGAAATACACTTGAAAGTAGAAAAAAAGGAAAAAAAAAGAGGTAAAAGATTCTGTTCCTGTGAAGGAGAACAACTGGCGGACGTTCGCCGACAATATCCGTAATGACTATCGAGAGAAGTTACACCGGTTCTCTCATGAATTTCAGATTCTTGCGATTTGTATTCCGGAATATATATATATATGTACCTTCCCCCTCCCGCATCCTCCCCAAGTTCTCTAAGTGAAACAAACAGCACGATTAATTCAGCGCATCGGGATTCCCCCGATGTAACCGAATGAAGACGCCGATTTATCCAGTCGGCGGAAATAAAGGAGATGCGTTTTCTCGAACCAGCGATTCGCGATGTCGTTACACACAGGTTGTGAGAGAAGAGAAGCGAAAGAAAGCGAGAGGGAAAGAAACGAGAAAGAGAGAGAAAGAGAAAGAACAGTTGAGAGAGGAGCAATTTTGCCACTCAACCCGCTCGCCGATGCGATCGATTAAGTCAGCACGGCTGGAGTGCATTACGACGCTCCGGTGTCATAATTCGTTGGCAATTTTATCGGGTAACGATCGAGTGTGTGTCGACAAATTGCATCATCGAACCGACCTTTCCCCTCCTCTCGGCTCGCGCGCCCCATTTCATCCTAATTTCGATTTGTCCTCGCGCTTCGAGTTTGCACGAAGAGAGAAACGCCGCGAAAACTCCTCCGAATTCTACGGCGGGCGTTTTTTTTTTTTTTTTCTTCCAATTTTGATTCGCTTCGAAAAGTGTCGCGGCGACAAAATAACGCGACGTCCGTTCTTTTAAACAAAATTCGCGTCTAAAATATTCCCGACACGACGCGCGTTCTGATTCACGAGACGAACTTAATGATTTCATAGCGAGTCCGTCCGCTTCTGAATTATTCAGACTCACAATTAAAGCCTCTTGTGTGTAGTGACGTATATCAGGAGAGATACGTTTTGCGAGATATTATTACGACAAATAGCACACGACGCGACGACGATTATTACGTCGTCGAATTCGCGTCGTAATCGACCGTCTCTTTGAGCGTTTCATGTACGTAGCGTGTAAACGCAACTACAGCTAAGTAATAAATTCTCTGACTTTCTCCTTCGATAACCTCTCCGAGGAATTAAAAACAACTTATGTTCCCCCTGCCGAGTGTCTTTCAGAGTTTCACACAGTTAATATTTGGTCTATTCGTATATTCGACTCGTGTGTCATTAACGTGTAATCAAGCCTCGACGACGTTCTTTTTTATTATACACCAAGTCCTTTTGGTCTCCTTAATACGTGGATCGCGTGACGCGAAGATACAAATCGTGCGTAACGACATAAATAAGTACACGCGCGACATAGGATAGTTCAGAAGCCGCCAATCGCGAAGTGAAGCGTTAAACGCTTGGAATAACATCCATCGTTCGGGGAACGAAGCTTGTTTATGCGCTGCCGGAACATTGACGTGTTTTCCAGAGATATGGACGTTTAACGCAACAATCTCTATCTCGTCCCGATCCTCGGTGGCGTGTGAGCGACGTAGCGAAGACGACGTTCACGCGTCGCTTCACTTTTGTACGATATTCGCGCTATTTCGGGAAAGAGGCGCCTCGTCTTCGACGAGAGTGGTGTGGTGCTGCTCGATGACGCGAACGAGACGACAGGCGCGCGTTTTCCGCTCTTTCTTCAATCACGATCGACCGAGAATAATGCACTAAAGCTCGGGGATCGATACGCGCAAGTGCCGCGTACAAGGGACAAGCGGAACACAACGTTTCATTGTTGCACCACGTCTGACAGGTTGCGCGGTATCGATCATCCCGCGGACTGGCACAAACTCCCGAGGTGTCTCTCCTCGTCTTCGCTAAACACGGCTCGACTGACGTGGAGTTTACTCAGCTCTCTCTCTCTCTCTCTCTCTCTCTCTCTCTCTCTTCGCCTCTCCATATGTACGAAATTACCGGAACACTCTCCGGTGATGAACGACGGACCGTTTCGGCTTCTTCTTCTCTCTCTTTCTCTCTCTGTCTCTCTTTTTCTCGAGAATTCTAAGATCGTTTTTCTTTCGAGAGACTTTTTGAAAAAAAATTCGAGTTAAAAAACCGATTGAAATATTCAACGCGCTTCCAATACGGTCTAATGTGTGTGGTTTTTGCTTTTTTCATATTTAAACGCCCGAGAGACACACATACTACTATTTCTGCTTCGTTCGAAGACGCGCGTGCGCGCGCTACTTGCTTTTAGTACATTTCTGTTAACGCGAAAGACAAACCGCATACACGTGACACGTGTATCGCCGACATTTGAGTTAATGTCCACGTTTACCCATTATGTAAATGTCTTTAACGATCGTCTTTCAGCGGCAGGTAACGCGCAATATCCCCTCTTTGCACATTCAGCTAGTACATGTCACTCCGTGTGTATATTACCGTGTGTATCTGTAATTCACAAAGGCGGATAACATATACATATGTGTTATATCTATATATATATATATATATATGTATATATATATATGTGTGTGTTATATATATATATATCCAAGTTCAACGTCCGATACAGATTGTGACATAATTCGCCGCGACTATAATTCGAGTTTCGCATTCCTCCCCTTGACGATCCAATCTATCGAATCGGATAATCGATCGCTCGCAATAGATTTCTCCTCGCGCGTCTCACGCGCAAAACGCGACGCGTCTCTACGCCCGCTCTTTTCTCTCTCTCTCTCATTTTGGTTTTCTCGTCTTTTATTTTCCGATGATGCGGCGAGATTTTTCTTCCGGACCGACGTTCCGTTCGAAGTTTCGCGTTATTTTCCCGAAGCGAAACCCGGAAAATTCAACCGAGTCCCGAACGTCGTTCGCACGAGCGCGTTCTGTATCTACTTGCGTTTTCTTTTTTTTCTTTTACGTTTTTTTCGTTTCTTAATCAATTCCGATACCGACAGGTTACCGCGCCGTTCGTTTCGATTGTTCGGAAAGTTTGCGTCTCGCTCAGACAATTGAATTTTCTTGGTCTCGCCTTCTGTCGCAAGAGTGTCACTCGCGCCCAATTAAAAATTACAGACACATCTGGTCACGTCAAAATAAATTGCGTAATAAACAATTAGACAAGCGAAACGAGTCAAATCCCGAACGATTCGTTTCAAGCGCGTTATTTCAGTCCCGGAGGACTGTTGATCGGATGTTCAATATTTTCGACCTGCGTTCCCACAGTTTGCGACACTGACGTAAATTTCACGAGATTCGCGCGCGCTTCTGATTGTCGCGTCGCTCGTCGAGAAACGTTTCGTAACGCGCGTAACTCTACGCGAACTTTCGCGGCTACCGAGTAACGTCCCACGATTTGCGGATTCCACTGCCGGCGATTATTATTATTAGCCTGCCACGCGAAGTACAACGACCGTCGTCCCACTTACGCTGAGTGGACCTCGTAACACTGAGGAGATATGGTCGAGAGATGATGTCCCGTGATTGGCGTGCGCATCTTGCGCTCGTCCTTAGGTGAGACGTTACGTAATGCAATGTGGTGTGTAGCGGAAAATGGGATGCAACGTTCTCCGCGAAAATGGTATTGCAATTAGTAATTCATTACTTAAAACGTTCGCGGTATTGCGAAACATAAATTTTATTTTTTAGCGGAGTATAGAGTGTAGACGTGTAATTAAAGATAGCGCGATCGGGAATTAATATTTTTTTTTGTTCACGTTTTTTAAACAGAAGAATTAATTTTTGTTCAACAATACCTCGCGTTTTACAGTGAAAAGTTTTTCCTTTGCAATGGCAAAAAATTGATAAAATATTGTAGAAAATATATTCTGGCATTTAGACCGAAAAATATTCTTTTCATATATAAAAAAAATTAGTAAAACAAACTTCATGAAATTATTTTGCCTGTATGATATTTCTCGAAGCATTGAAGCATGTACAAAGTAACGTTACAGTCGAGACACCAGACTTTCGATTCTTTTTTCAAATCCTTTGAACAGTACAAAGTACATTTTCTGGTTACATTGGCTCTTAAAAAAAAAAAAAAATGATAATGACGTAAAACGTAATGCCAAGTAGAGATTAACTTTTCAAACTCCATGACGAAAAATATCGTCACGCCCAGTTGAGAGATTACGACAGATATTTACACGTTTCGTTCTATATTTCTAATTTTAAAATCATTTAAATCAAACAATTTAATTCGACTTACTTACAAATATAAACAATTGTCGATCGTCCTTGGACGTTTGATTTTCTAAAGTAAAAAATGAGATTGAAGATATGAGTTGAGAGTTAACTGCCGCAACGAGAGTGTGCTCGAATCGGCAGGCCGGTCAGCGTCCTCGATCGTTCATGCACTGTCACCCCGTGTCAGCAAATATGTGTTACACGAAACGCACACTCGCGCTACCGCGATTACAATCGCGAATGATGACGCGCCCTCGACGCTAACCGCGACAAGCGGGACAATCGCGAATCGATTTGTAACCGGAAGAACAAAATAAACGATACGTACCACACACGATATGAGCTACATGTTGCTCACTATTCCGCGATAAACAGAGAGAGAGAGAGAGAGAGAGAGAGAGAGAGCGGAGAGATAAACAACAAGTAAATGAAATTTAAATTTTATGAAAAAATATGTACAGCATAATGAGATTCGCGACAGTTCAAATTTCAACTAAGCACATTCATGCGCTAATAAATTTAATTAGATGACAAATTCGCGTGGAGAAATTTGTGTTGATGTGTCTTCCATTGCAATAAAATTTCCACACACACGGAAGTGCGTGTGTTTTACGATTTTACGATGACAGGACCATAACTTTCCGTGAAGTCGTTAATGTTTGCTCGCGATTGAGAAATGTTAACTGTGACAAATGTTATAAAATACAATTCGTCGTATTGTGTCGAACGTGGTGTAGAAACACGTGCAAAGTTATTATTATTTTAAATTTTAATTATATGTAGCAACAGCGACACATGTGCACGTGCGCGTATAATATTATATATTATATATTACATTTCACCAGAGAGTTTAATTAATATTTAAAATAATTGGATGTGTTTTTTTTTAACTGGAGTATATAGTTTTTCTAAATAAAACAAAAAAAAAGTTTTTTAAATACCGAAAGTAACAAATGTAATGGAATTACGGCGACAATGACCCGAATAAATTTTCTTCACGTTATTGTATGTGTCTTTTTTACATTCTATTTCTTCGTGAGAGCAAAGTATATTTTCATTTTTTTTTGTTCTTAAAATTTTATGTGTCGAATATTTTTATTTTTTCAAAAAAAAGGCAAAACTCAATATTGCTATAGTTTATTTAATAACTTCTGTCTGACACAATTTTTCTTGCGTATAAACGTCAATATACTTGATTTACTCTTGCACATCGTATCTTTCTAATCTGCAAACGTCACAATAATCAGATCGATCGATAAATGTGAATAATTCATTTAATCGTCATTTTATAGTCGACGAATATAGCGGCGTAATGAGCGAGAATAGAATCGCATGGTTCAACGTGACGATCACCGCGAAGGAGGAGGAATGGGACGAAGTGAATCTAATCTTCCTCCCCGGTTGAAGTAACATCCTCGACGGTGCAACAACGTCGAAACGATCCTCCCGACGTGTTCGCGCATCTCCGAGCGAGATGTTTTGCGAGCTCCGAGTCGTGTGGCGCAGTGAAAACCGGGGAAGGCCCCCGTAATCCCGTTGATTAACAATCCGACGGATGTTCGCGTCGAGTCTCTCTCGCGCGAGAGAGTTCCGGAGCGAGTGAACGCGCCGCATCGCGCACCACCACCCGAGAAGGATGATGCTCTCTCGCAATGGATTTTTACGGTCGTAAGCCGAGCGGGAGGGGAGAGGGAGAGCCCAGATTCTGTATCCGGTCGCTCCAATTTGCGTAGTTTTATCGCTTCGTGTTTCGCGACCGCGCCGCAGCAAAACACGAGCAACGCGACGACGACGACGACGACGGCGACGACGACGGTTGTGCGTTTTGCACACCTGCATTAATTTTCTCATTCACGTGACACTTCGACGACGGCGCGCGTTCGTCGACGGGAAGTAAACACGAAATTGATGGTCCACCGGGAAAGATTAGTGCGACACTGTGTCGAGATAAATTCGCGCGCGTTTCTCTCGCCGCAACTTGCCGCGCAGTTGTTTTTTTTGCGATTTCGGACGCGGAAGCGCGTCGTAGAAAAATCTCCCAGCGACAAACGAACAGTTCGCAATACTAGACGTTCGTATGCCCGACCGGGAAAAAAAGTGAACATGATGAAACGAGAAACCCGTCTTGAATAATCCCAAGGCCCGCTCTCGCGGTTAGCGCACATCGCGCCGCGTAAGAAGCGGCGTTTTGCGAGGAGATTTCTTCGGGCGCGTTGTAATGAGAGGAAGAACGACCTGGGCGAGAAGAAAAATAGAATAACGGGGAACAAGAACGAGAGAAGGGCGGGAGGGAGAGACCGACGAGAACTCGTGCAGGAACGTTTCTTGCGCGGAAACGTCGCGCGCAGAAGAGAGAAGTACAGAGAAAACTACGGAGAAAAGTTCCAGCGCGGGGTTGGAAAGCAAACGAGAGACGTTCCTGAAAGAACGAAAATGGTGGAGAGGAGGGGGAAAGGAGAACGGTGTGCGGATAAGGGTTGGAGAAAGAATTCCGATGATCACCGGGAGCGAGACGAGAGAAGGGGGGAGGAGACGATGTGGGTCTAAGACGAAGTCTAAAGAAGTTCTTTCTTTTTGCGGCGAGTTTTCGCGAGAAAGACGAGCGCGACGCACCTTTGCAAACTCATTTTTCGCGCACTCTCCTTCGCGCACGTCACGTCTCGTTGTGTCGCGTCGCCGCGTAGTCATCTCGCACCCTCTTGAAAAGCGCCGCCGACCAATCCCCTTTTTATTAAGAACCTGCCACATTTACCCAACTGCCGAGATTTACGGTATCCTCCTCGGCTTCTCACTTTATCCCGTGCGCGAGAAATTCGTCGCCTCAAGCGGTCCTCCGCTTCGCCTCGCTCTATCTTTCTTCTCGCCGCAAACTCTCGATCGCCGCGATTTCTTTCCCGATTTCTTTCCCGAAGAAATACGTTTTTGAAAATTGTGTACAGTTGTGTTTTTCGAAAGCCGCTGTTTCTCGCTGCGTTCGCGTAATTACGTCGCGTGCGCTCGAGAGACGTGGCGCGATTCCACCAGGTTTTTCTTTTTTTTTTTTTTCTAAGATATTTCCTCGGAACACGCGCGCTGCATGATTAACGAGCCGTAAGGACTTTAAGGAATTTAACGGTTCGAACGTTCAGCGCGCGCGCGCGCGAAATTATTTAGCAGCCGCGCTGATCTCGTATTCTCTCGTTCAGTTCTCGCCGTGTTTCTCTACCGTGAAACTTCGCTGGCGGTTGACGCGATGCATTCACAAAGGGAATATCTACACGCGCTTCTCTGGCGCGCGCGGGATCGGCAGGTGTATCTCACCGGAATTCGTACGAGCGATTTTGCACAAATGGACGTCAATTGGAAGAAGAGAGCCGTGTACAATCAGAAGACGACGACAGCAACGAGACGCGCGCGCGCGTGTCTCCCTCGCTTCGAGTCTTTTAGACGTGTAAAAGCTACCTACACGCGGAGGAGTTAGTGTGATATATACGAAATCTATCGAAATCTCGTTCCTTTTCTTTGTCTGTCAGCCATCTGTTTCTTCAGACGATCTCCGGAGGTTTTTCACCTGGCGCGCATCCGGAATCGGAGCTCTTTGGGTCTGAGCGAGCGCTTGAAAGATTCACGTCCACGTTGATTGACATCAACGAAGCCGTAGAAGCCGCTTAGCGAATTCGCGACGTTTGCCCCGGCGAAAGCGAGGGAGCTCTAATTTAAGCAGAAAAAAGAGTAAAAAAAAAAAAAAAAATCGAGAGACGGAAGCTCCGCCGTGCTAAGAGAAACGAGTTAGCTCTCTCTTTTTTTTCTCTCTCTCTTTCTCTTTACTTCTTATTCCCCTTCCGCAAAGCGAAAAGAAAACGGGATGAAAATGCGCTGTGGAGACTCATCTTTGGGCCCGTCCGTCGGAACTTGTCGCACAAAGAAAACTCCCGCGAATGTTCATTCCGCCGAGAGAATTTAATGCGCGTTTGGCCGCAATTAAATCCGCGCCGCGGATTGATCGCCGCGCGACTTGCCGCACGCGAAATCAAATCAAACCTCGTCGTCGTTGAACCCCGTCGTTTCTGATTACTTATTGTCCCGATAAAAGCGCGAGATGGAGAAAGGGAGGGAACGCGTCAAGAACAACGCGTAGAATCTTACATGGAACAATGCTCCCTCCCGTGCGCTGCGGCACGACGCCTCCAGAGAAGACGGCGCACAAAGGGAAACTATCTCTCTCATCTCGGGCGTCTATCAAGGCGCGGTGACCCGCTTAACTACCTTTTAACCCTTCTCTCAATGGACCGACTACGAGGGCGATGGCAGCTTTATTGACGCTCGACCTTGAAAATTAATTCCGGCGAACGGCGCCGGGGGTGCTTGACGAAGAGATCGATTCTCTCTTCCTTTTCTCTCTTCCCTTTTTCCTCTCCTTCCTCCTCTCTTTTTCCCCGAACACCATCTCGACTTCTGATGCTTTCACCGCCGTCGCCGCCGCTTTCGTTTGGCGGTGGCGCGACTCTCCCGCGGGACTCGCGCAACCGCAAAAGGAATTCGCTCGGGTATTTATTCACGGCGAGAAATTTAATCCGGAGTTCCCGGCGTAATAACCACCCTGTCGCGCACCAGGAATAACAATCGAGTTCGCGGCGGCGGCGCGTCTCGCCGCTCGCCTGCGAATTAATTTTCGCCGGCGGCGTAACTGCGAGAAGTTACGAGGGCACGTCGCGCCACACTAGCAGCTCGGAATATAATCATTGGCATCCTTGATCTTTCGCGGATATCGCGCCATTCGCGAGTGCTTCACGTAAGGCCGCGGTCGATCCCGCATCGCGTTAATTTCCGCGATGCGATCTCACGATCGTAAAGTTTAAACTCGAAATGTATATAGCATGCGAGTTTAATCGCGCACAATCTATACGAGTTTTAGATAAAGCGAGCAAGGAGATTTTTTTATTTTAATAATATAGCATTTCGCCCTATACGTGACTTTTAATTTTCCGAAATAGAAAGGGGATGATAACAACGATGTGAGATATGATATCAAATTTGTTGAATATGTGCGTACCTACGGGAAATTATTATTACATTAATTTGTAAACATGAAATTAGTGTTAATTCGTGTCGAACTAATTAAACTTGTCAATTTGTAAACATTTAATTGCAAATCTATTGGCGAATCTATCGATGTCACGAATGTGATATTATAATTTCTGTTTTAATTATCCGAGAAAAGAGGGTAAATTATTGAATGTATTACATCACACCACGTTTAATTGACGACAGTTGTGTAACAATAGCCGCAATGCTTATCGATTGCTGTTTATTTTTTTCTTTTCTTTTTATTTTTTCAATTAAGCATCCATTTTTTTCTCCTCGTCGTAAGGATTTAGCGATACGTCTTAGCGTTTAGAAGCGGCTTAAGAAAAGCCGCTTAAATGTCACCGGCTTTTCCCTTATTTCCTCAAGTATCTTCCTGCTTCGCGAACTTTTGATCTCGAAATGCTTCCCGGAGTGCTTTTGTCCCCGGAACCGGTCTCGAAAATTACGAGGCAACGCAAAACAATGACGGCTTCTTTCGGGCGCGACGGCGGCGCATCGAAGTTTTCGATTCAATACCCGCAAGAAACTTCTTCCGCGCGCAGTTTCCCGCAGCTCACCGAGTTCAGTTCAACGATTTCAGTTAACTGAGATCGTTAATACACGTGTAGAGCTCGCGGATAGATAGGTAAAGCGCTGCGCCGATCCATCTTTTCGACAAACTTCTAAGCAAATTTTTCTCTCGCGCAAGTTCAATGAAAAAAAAAAAAAAAAATTACTTCAAAATATTTATTTTCTCAAAAAGCTGGAAATTACATGTTTAACGTGAATGTTCGCTCTCTAATCGCTGCAAATCGAGAGTGAGAATTAACGAGCGAACTTCACATTCTCCTAACTTTCACTTTTGCCGTGTCAAACTCCTCCTTGTTTGTCTCGTCAACGAAATCGCGAAACTAACAACGCACCCTTCTCGCTCGCGAGAACGTCGACACGGGGAGAGGGAGGGGGAGAGAGTTTCCCTTGCGATAACGTTAAATTAAATTACACGCTAGTCCGCGCTCCCACGCAGTCACGACGGCACACTTGGCACCAAGTGCCGGCCATGCATAATGCATACGGTATTTTGCGATGTTCGGATGCGAACATTCGCCGCCTTCACTTCGCCCCTACTAGCTGCTACGAATTCTCGCGGCGTGCCGCGTCGACTTACGACATTCGTGAAGGGACAACCGAGGAGAATGGGGGAGGGAGTCCCTCATCGCACTATGAATTTCGAATGGCGCGAGAGCGTCTTCCTCCTCTCTCCCCCCCTCAACACTTGCTAATAGAACCGCAAATATCGACGATCTCGAGGGAGGTATGAAAATCCCGTTTCCACAGGGGGAAACGAAATGTACCGGATAAGCACTTTATCTTCCCCCTTCCCCTCCCCCGTCATCAAGACACTCGTCTTTTCGGTGAATCGAAATGCGCACGTGTGCGATCTTCAGATCGCTTACACGTAGTTCGTCGTCGTTCGAACTGGTGAATGTCGCGCGCCCTATGTCGGCAAAGAATCCGATAAAAGAGTTATAAACGCGAGCAATCACAAAGTTCTTCTAAATTCTAACATTTAATACTGTTGCGAAAACATCGCTGTTTTTAGCCTTACCTTTTCGAGAGTTCGTCATTATTTCACGCGAGATTTTTTAGTCAATCACGAGATGAGAATTCTGACGAAATTAAATACGATAGTAAACAATGTATGAGGGATAATAAATGTTTAATTTATAAACGCAGATATTATGCATATGCAATGTCGAAAAGAGAACAGATCGCTGTATACCTCTCATTATTCAAGAACTACACATTTTTTCCATGCGCGAGAATTTCAAAAATATTATATTTCATTCGTTTTCTATTTGAGAGCAATTAAAAAATCGGCGACATATCTACTTCGATAATTATTCCATTTCTCCTTTACATCGTACTTAATTAACGTAACCTCAATACACATATATTTTAATAATTCCGTCTCTTCGTTAAATTCGCGCGAAAGAAGAACTTCTTATCGCGTAGTTGCTCGCCGATATCCCGCGACGTCTCCGGTTTGTTACACGTCGCTGGTCAAATATTGGTATCTCTTCGTGAGCAAAGTTTCGACGGTTTCACATTCGGGCCACGTTTTTGACGGTAACTTCCTTCCGTTTGTCGTTCGCGGTTATATCTGAATAAATAAATTTCGTCGAAATTCGCGTGTGTACACGCGCGCGCGGCGCGACTTTGACCGATAGGTTATCGCAACCTATTTATCTCCGGTTCTTTTTATCCCAACTATGTTCGCGGTTTTATTTTTTCCTTTTTTTTCTTCTTTTTCTCCTCTTCGGTATGTAAAACACACACACACACACACACACACACATTGTATTTACTTGCTAACCTCGTCGTTTGTGTGCGGAAGGAAGTGTAAGCGCGCTTCGTGAAACTATACGAAGCAAAGCTTTGTGCCACGACGACGACGGTGCATTTGAAATAATATGATACGGCGCGACGTGTTTAGAGGCGAAGTGGATCAAACTCCGTAATTTCTATAAGGGGAATCCCGTCTCGAGTATGAAAATGCATGCAAAGCGGCGCTCGTAAATTATGGACGTGGTCCACTTTCGTACCCTCCTCTCCTCGTACTTTAGATTTAAGCCAGACTTGTGCAAGACCGTGTTAATGTAAACTATCACAAAGTGCTTTCCGGCTACTGCTGTAACCACCAAGCGGCCAAACGGTGCAACGAGATTTGTTCAACAATATCTGTATTGAATTACCGAACGATTTTGAGCGATTTAACACTCTCTCTCTCTCTCTCTCTCTCTCAGTTTTTGCTGTACTTGAAAAATGAACACGTCTCTGTTAAACAACTTTTAATGAAAAAAAAAAAAAACAGAGTGAAGTTCTTTCGCGTAAAATTTTTCGAACTTTTTTTTTCGCTTCAAAATGCTCCGAAAATCCGCGCAGAGACCCGGTCGACGATCTTCCTTTACAACTCCCGAAGTTTATTATTGTCCCACGGCACTTTGTTTCTGTGTTACGCGCGTACGAAAAACAACGACGCGTTGTCGCGCGTGCGAACGCAACATAACCGTAGCTTTGTACGTTATGGAACCGCCGTAACGCGCCCGTACCAGACATTATAGGGTACCCTCGTAATTACAAATTCCGCTCGATTACCGTCATCAACGGCGCGTACGTGCTCGAATTTGCGATCGGATCGCCGGAATTTGCCTTTTATTTGCCCGAGCGCATTGTCAACGAGCGACAGACACGCGCGTTATATTCGCGATACTGTTAGTTGCGTTTACGTACGCGGGCACTACGATAATCGAGAGACTGCAACCTTTCCGCGCGGAAATCACCGGTAATACGTGCGCGAATTGCCAACTTGGTTTGCGCGCTGTTTGACGCCTCCTTCGGAAGCGGAATAAAAGTCGCTCGGAGAAGTTTCGACAATAAAATGACGCAAAAATCCGTTCCGCGGAATCAAAATACCGCGATTAATTAGTTTCATTGAAGTTTGGTTCTTTTTTTTTTTTTTTTTTTTTTTTTTTTTTTCACTTATCAAACGCGCTCGCTCTACCTTTGACATCGAAGCGCGTTTCTATTTCACCGAGAAGAATCTCCGTCAATCGTTGGAAGTAATGAATCTCTAATCGTAATTCCCGAGCGATACGCGCGACGTCTCTCGTACCTTTCTTCTCATCGTGAAGAGATCTCTTCGGATTCCTTCTTCTCCGTTCGATCGCTAACCAATAACTACGATAAAACCGGGAGCTACATTGGGGATAGAAGAGACGGTGAATGAGCGCGCGCGCGCGCGGGATGACGCGGGTGTGAGTTCGCAGACGAGATATCTGTCGCGGTAATTCCATTACCGTGAAAGTCGAGAACGGTCTTTCTCTCAGTTTCTCTTTCGTGTGAGGAACAAAAGTCGAAGCGGATAGAACAACGGACGGTGGAAACGAGTCGCGGAAGACTAAACCGGAGCCGATTGCGGATCTTTGATCGAAAGTTCGAGTCACAATCTTTCTTCCTCCTTTTCACGCTTGCCCTCCCTCTTTCGGTCCGACTTCATTGCCCTCTTTCCACTCAGTTCCACCGTCGTACGTGCGCAGTTGCGTTTTGGCTTCTTCCTTTCCTCTCCCCTCCTCCCCCCCTTCCGGATGCAATTCCTCGGCGGCTACGCGCGCCGAAGTAAGTTTCGCGTAAACTCAATTTTCGCCGTGAGAGAGACTTTTCGGTCGGATTCCTCGTCGCCGTTCGGCCAAGCCGTGACGGGAATCCTTCCCTCGATCGCCGGGATTTAGCATAATTCAAGACAAGTGCAACTTCGAATCGCGACACTCTTGCGAGATCTTGCCTTTTCTTCTCTTTTTTTTTTTTTTTTTTTTTTTTTTTTTTCGGGCGGAACATTCTCGCGCAGATTCTTAAATCGATTCTTGTAAATTCAACGGAACGCGATAATATATGTATATTTTTTTTCTTTTTTACATTTTACCTTCGTCAGTTCGGATAAAAACGTGAATACCACGAGTGGATTCCTAACTCGCTCTCCGATTGGATGTGTATATTGTAGAAACCCTTAAAGGGCGCGATTTCGACAGGTATTTGCCGAGCTTTTTAATTTGCATTGACGGAACGGGCACTGACTTCGGGATTAAAGAACGGCCTCGCAAAGAAGATTCGCGAAGTACCTCTACGACAAAGGGAAGTCGATATCTCTCAGATTAAGGCGCAAAAGTATGAATAATGCAAGACACACACCGGCGCGCGAAGAGAGAATAACGAAGAAATGTAACGGACAAAACCCGGTGGTTGTTGAGGAAAAATGAATAATTATTTTTCTTTCGCGAAAAACTCTCTCGGCGGCGTTTCTTTGCGACATTAAATCGCTAATCGATACGAAACTCGTAATATAAATTTTTTACACATCTAATGTACGCTGCCGCGTGTTTTGTCAGTTTTTCATTCTTTTTACTGTTTGACGTTCGCTCTTCCTTTGGAGAGAGAGAGAGAGGGAAAAAAAATAGACAAAATTAGAATTCTCTCTCATGAAAGCGCTCTATTTACGGTGGAGTGTTGTAAACTCTCCTATAAATCTCGCTGAAAAACCTAATATTTCGAGAGAGAGAGAGAGAGAGAGAGAGAGAGAGAGAGAGAAAGAAAGAAACACACACAAGCCCTCTCGCCAGGTTACCGCCGAGCGACTGTTTAATCTGCAAGAGAGTCGCGAATGCACGAATAATGGTCGTCCTCTTTCGACAACAACGGGAGTGAAAACACACTTACGAGTGCGGATCCACACGAGCGAGAGTGTGTGTGTATGTGTGTGTGTGTGTACGCGGGCTACTAAATTCGTCGCTCACGAAAAACATTGATATCTCGCGCCGCTTTCGCTCGTTACACGCGCGCGCCGTTGCGAATGGAAGTGAAACGAAATCGCGGAGGTAAACGGCAACGACGACGACGACGACGACGACTATACATAAGCGCATGAGTAAACACGCGCGGAGCGCGTCTCTCCAGGGATTATGCGAATAATACCCGCGGGCCCATAAACCCCCGGGGGTCGCGAAAGAAGATTAAAATCGTAACTATACGCCGCGCGACGGTTGCGCATCCGAGAAGGTTATGTTCCAACCCCTCGCCGCACTTCCCGTTGCACCGCACCGCTGTAGTGCGAACAGAGGTGGCGAAAAACTCTCCCCGGAAACTCTCTTTCCCTCTCGTCTTCCAACCGACGACGTTTTCTTATTTCGGAGGCAGGGCGACCCTCAAGATAGTCGCGAATAATGCGAGTAAAAATGCCGGCGTCGTGTTTACGGGATCCGGGGAAGCATAAGGCGGTCTCTTCTCTCACTACTTTACAAAAAAAAAAAAAAGTCTCTTATATTCTCGCGCTCTTCGGTGTCTCTCTCACCGCGATCTTTATGCTTCCTTCGTTTACCTCCGACTTCTGCCTTTTAAGAAGCGCGCGCCGTTTCGCCGACGTCGCGATGTCGTCGTCGTCGTCAACGAGTACCTCATTTCCCGTCTCTTTCTCTTTCCCGTTCGGCGTCTCTCTCTCAGGTGAGCGAGCACGCTCGGGTTATCGCGGTAACGAGCGGTCGCGCTTTTAGGTCTCTCTCGCCCGTAAGTTGCTCTAATTCTCCTGTAACGAACCGCTAACTACACGCTCGCTCATTTGGAACAAGCTGCACAGAATCGTCGTTGAGTTTCGATACGCGCCGCGGTTGTTCTATCGTTTTTCCACTTAGTCGCTCTGCGCATAAATTTTGTAATTGAAATAATTTTCTGCTTGTTGTTCTGTTTTATTCATAAAAAAAAACTCGTTCAAAAAAACGTTCAAAAAAGAATGATTTATTTTTTCTCTTGACAAACGTGTTTCTTTCTGTTTCCGACTGTTCTAATAAAAAAACCAGTGGAAATGTAGTTTGTGTGGCCAGCCGCACGCTCTGTGATTTTCAGATGATTTCCTGAAAAGGGATCTGTACGTAAAAGCTTTGCAATTTCACAATTGCCAAATAATAATTACGCAACATACAAGATCTGTTATTAAAATTTGCATCAACACCTCATCCGGGCACATTCTGTATACGCGGAATAATATTAATTATTATTCCAATGACAAATCTCTCCTCTCTCTCTCTCTCTCTCTTTCTCTCTCAACACACACATTGTGTTGAGAGAATGGTGCACGGCGAATAACCAATACCGTTGCGTAATATTCCGGTTATTGCGCGAGGTTACAATTATTTTATGCACTTTGCGGTTTATATATTGTTTGCGCGAGGAAAAAAAAAACACACACACACACAGTGTAATTAACAGTGGCTTTTTTCTCTGTTTCAGGTACGTTATTCTCGAGTCGCACCGCAATCAATGCACACACATCGCGCACACTTCGCGCGTCCGTAAGTAAATAACATCAACAATGTAATGCTTCATGAGCTCGGGGTTATATGCGAAATATTACAATATTAACAAGCAACAACGTTAATTACGCGAGAGCGCAAATAGCGGTAACGCGCTGTTTGTCGATAAATCGTTTGGCATTCGTTTGTTCACGCTTCCTTGCGGGAAGTGTGAAGAGGGGGGGGGACACAGAGCGTTTAATAATTCCCGCGAATTTATTGATCGAAAATAGATAAAAAACACACGCACGTATCTCTCTCGCTTTTTAAACAATTCCATAATATAAAGAACGAAAAAGAACTGTGTTGAATGAAAAAAAAAATTTTCTTTCTACTTCAAAGTTTTCTTCTTTGCGCGTTACTTCGTGAAAGAACTTGTCCAACACTCGCAGAAATTCCGTTTCTTTGTCAATCTTCAGTCGCTACGCTTCTTGTCGCAATATTCCAAGACTGACTAAAAAATTTTGTAAGCCAGTTTTCCTTACGATTTCGGAGTAGCGTATAAAAATATATATGTTGTTCGTATAAAATAACACGATTATATTTTTGCTTAGGAAAAAAAAAAAAAAAAACAAGAAGGAGAAACGTGAATCATGACGATAATCTCGCGAGATGGGGATCTGGTAAAAATTTGACTCTTCGAAACGGAGGCTCGCGCGAAAATTGCGCGCTCTTTTTTTTTTTTTTCCATCCCCATCGTGGAAGCATATGTTTACGTTTTCTTGCGGAAGTCTCGCGCGCCCCGAGATAATGACTTTTCTACTCGCGCGGAGCAAGCATCCACTGTATTTTCATAACGTCGCGAGTTTCCGCCGTAACCGTAACTATTACCCGCGACGCAGCGTCGTAAAAAGAATCATTTCGTGAGAGAGAAAGAGAGAAGGAGAGAGAGAGAGAGAGAGAGAGAAATCGTAACTGGGAACTTTCAAACGTGATCATTCCCCGGCTGCCCGGACGGAAAACTGCATATCTTATTCCGCATCCGAGCTTCTTTTTTTTTTCTCTCCCGACATCTCTTCGAATAAACATCGCGGATTTTAAATCGCGTCGAAAGTTCAAGCAAAGTTGAGAATAAACCTAGACGGACGCGAATAATAATAAACGCGAATCAAAGTTATTAAGTAAAAAAACTGAAAAAAAGTATATTTTTAGAAAATCGTGCGAACGTTGTACAACGCGCTGGAAAAAAAAAAGTGAGATCGGTCAGAGGCAACGATTGTAATGTATAAATCGCGGCAACGTCAGAACTAATTACAACGTTACGAGATAAGAAAGACGAGAGAGAGAGAGAGAGAGAGAGAAAGAGAGAGTAAGATCAAGTTAACGCACAGTATAAATAAGAGAAACCGCGACAAGGAATAAAGTAAAGCCGTATGATGGGACTTTTAATAGTTCTATTAACATCTACGGAGAATTTTCATTTGCACAAAAGAAATGCGCAAGTTAAACATCGTCGCGAGGAGAGCTAACTCGAGAAAACTTATTAAATTACGATTCTCTTATTCCGTTCTCTCATTCCGCGAGTGATTATTCCGGTTTTTTTTTTTTTTTTTTTTTTTTTTTTTTTTTTTTTTTTTTTTTTTACTCCCGACAAAATATGTTCTTTTCGTGATTCGCGCGGCGCGAACAATCTCTCTCTCTTTTGCGAGCGAGTCCTTTCAAGTTGGTCTCTCGACTGTCGTCGTCGACGCGTTTGATTACATCAGATCGATTGTGTCTTCAATTACCGACTGATTACGTGACACTCGGACAATTGAAACGAAGCCACGCGCGGCGTTTCGCGCGGGGGAGGAATCCAATTGCCAATTATCCGCAAATTGCGTATTTATCGACGCGTTCGAGCAAGATGTAACTCGATCGTAATTTTATTTCGACATGTAAGTAGAAACATTACGCGCGAAACAGAAACGCTCGAAGTATTTATTTGTTCCGTGTAATTACGATTGATAGCTGAAATTAAGTCTCTTTGTGAGATAAAAAAAAAAAAAAAAAACATTCTGTTGTACGTGTCGCGAGATGAAATAAAAATAGAATTTTTATTTTTAGAAATTATTCAACGTGGATAATAATTATACAATAAATATGACTGCTACAGTACAATAGCACAAAGTAAATGTGCAGAGAATGCGATCTTTTCTTCTTGAAGAAACCGTCATCGCAATGGCGCGTGCGAGACGACAAAATATCGGCGACGTTCAAGCTCTTATACCGAAAAGTCTGGCAATGTAACTAAGATACTCTTCTCGACGCAACAGAGAAATGTTCTTCGTCTTAGAAGTTTTATTGCTCTTTAA
>QVNW01004883.1:0-19015 GCA_014825475.1 Pseudomyrmex flavicornis
TCCCCCCCCCCCCCCTCCCAATCTGCTGCGCGCCGCGAGTTTTATTCCGAGGAGGAAAAGCAAATATCATCTCGCGTTTCCCACCCGTATCAGTTTAATGGCCGGTTGTGTTTCCCGGGCGGAAATATCTCCGGCGGAATTTACGAAATTGACGGAAATTGCCTCGTTGTTGGGCCCGCGAATATATCGCGATCGGCAAGCGTGAAAACTGTTTCACGATTGTTTGCTTTGTTTGATTACACACAAACGGACGCGGACCGGTAAATTTCCTTGGTTACGATCCGCAGAAACGGGAACGACCGACCTGAGCCCCGCGGAATCGACAGTGGTTTTACGCCCGTTTAAAACACCGGGTCGGAGAAAGAGAGAGAGTTTATCAAAGTCCGCCCGTCCGCCCGCGCTCTCCGGATTTACCACGTGCATTGGCGATTTGATCGCAAAAGCCATTTTTTCTTAGTGTCATTCAAATTGACCAACATACCGTGAATACGGCAAGATTGAACCGAAGCTTTCCAGATCAAAGGAAAACTCTCGAAATTCTCATGAGACGTGGTGTACATATACGCGAATCGATTTGCGAACGCATCGACGTGTGTGTGTGTGTGTGTGTGTGTATATATGTACGTGAAAGGAAAAATCACAAAGACAAAGCTGTTCTCGCTTGAAAAAAAACCCCGCCGTGCGGATACGCGAAATAAATGTTCCGTCGTTACGTTTCAAGCGGTTAAACCGATTCTTTTTTTTCTTTTTTTTTTGTAATGGTTTTTCGCCGCGCACATTTGTAGAAAAGAGAAAATCGGAGACGCGGCTGGGAAATATGCAGTTTGATTTAGTCGCGAGATTGCGAAATTAGCGGCGCGTATTGTTTCGAATATTTACTTTATAAAATGTTATTCTCTCTTTTTTCCCCGTCCTCCCCGTCTCTCTCCCCAAACTCCTATTACGAGCGCTCTTTCTCTCGTCTCTATCGAACTACGAAGAGAATTTTTTTTATATTGTATCGCGAATATAACGTCCGCTATTTTTGTTTTTTCTTTTTTTTTTTCTTTTTACACACACAGCAGGGGATTATATTTTTAAAACTATTTGAAAATTGCGACGCGCGCGCATCACATCACGTAAGGTGAATATTAAAACTGTTGTTGCAACAATTTAAATTATGCACACACACACAAAAAAAAAAAAAAAAGAAAAACGTTGCAAGTGTGTATGTGCGCGTCAAAATGTTATCTTTTTTGTTACCCCGATTTATATGTCACCAACGTTCGTTCTTCCAACCAACGATCCGAACATGATTGAAACTCGACGCGCGGCGGAGGACACAAGCGCGGCTAAAACTTTCTCTGGGTTTATTCAGCTCCGATGCGCGCGGAGTAGATTGTTTGGAACCGTCTGCTACGTGCAAAACGTATGACGTTATTTCCTGCTCTCCCTCACGGAATGCGCCGGCTAAGAGGATTTTGTTTTGCTTTTTCTTCCTCCCTCCCTCCCCCCCCCCGTTGTGTCTTTCTCGCGTTCGTTCGTTTCCGCAACCGAATTGTACGCGCGCGGATGTGCGCAAACACGCGCATTCGTTCTTATTGTCCATGTTGTTGTTCGGGGGAGCGAAGCCCTTTCCCTCCCCCTTCCTCGCGACACTTATTTTCCGTAGATCGTAATAGCGCGTAATCCCTTTGCGTGCGCGAAAGGAGGAGATCTCTACGAGAAAGAGACAAAGAAAGAAAGAGCGAGAGAAGAAAAAGAAGATCCGAGCTCTCGCGTGATCTCCGTCTTTGTGCGGAGGATTTCTAATGAGAAACACGCGTGCGACAAGGAAGATCTGTGTGATTATGCGCGCACACACCGAGTATATATGTATGAATAAACGCGAAGCGTGGGCGGTGTGAAAGCGACGATGAACACTTTCGAACGTACGATACTTGCTGTTTCGCAATACCTATCGCTGTCTCGATCTCGCGCGCGCGAGAGAGAGAGAGAGAGAGAACAAAGTTTTACAACTCTGTAGAAATAATATATTGAGAAAGAAAGAGAGAGAGAGAGAGAGAGAGAGAGAGAGACACAGAGAATATCTAAAACAAAGAGAAGAAAGCAAAATGTATGTACCTTTTGGTCGTACGATCATCGGATAAACGGGATTTCCTGTGGAATCGGTCGGTAATACGAGAGTTTTATAGTCAAGAATGTCTGAAATTAAAACAAAACGAAAAAAACCTGGAAGTTAAACAAAATTCAGAATCAAAATTAATTAAATCGTCTGTGTCGTGTCTTAATTTAAAAATTTGTTGATACGAGAGAAAGGAAATGTGTAAAAATCGTTTGCAAGACCCGCACACACACACACACACACACACATGCACGCGCGCATTCTCTCTCTCTTTGTCTAATCGCGTCAGGACAGATTTCGTCAACGTTAATCAACCGTAACAAGAAACAGACGAGTTGCTTTTTCCATGATATCAGCTACGGAAAAATACAGAACTGTCAAAAAAAAATTTGACGTGTCGTGCAGTAAATTCTTTGAATTAAAAAGTCGAGTTTTGTTTTAACAAATTTTTTAAGGTTGATAATGAATTTGAATCACACTCCTCGCTTTTAAGACTTGGTTTTATTTGAAAAAACATTTGGTTTTACAGAATTTTGTTTCGAACTTAAAAAGCAATAAGATAAAAAAAAACAATTAAAAACATGCGATTAAAAAATATTGTACGCTTCTTAAAATAATTAGAAAATGCGCGGAAGCTTTCGCAAAGCAACTCATTACGCGCGGAAGAGCATCGATTCTTAAAAGGCACTTGGAACCAAATTCCGTCGGGTCGAACAAGTTTGGTTTCTAACTTTGTTGTTAGAGAATAAAGAGAGTATAGAAATAGAGAGAGAGAGAGAATTTAGTTAACCGTGGTTAACCAGCGTTGTTGAATACCCCCGGCCCTTTGTCGAGTGTGCGGAGGCTAACGAGCGAAACCGATGATGATGCGGGCCTGTGTGTGCGTGGGTGGAAGAGTAAGAAGCGAAAGAGAGCGGCTACGGCAAGAGGGAGAGAGAGGAAGAGAGAAAAAAGCGGTAGGGCGCAGCCCGGGGAATGTAGTGGTGAAACAAGCAGAAAGAAACGCTTGAAAGGTAACCAGATAGAAATCCCTAGACGCCGGTATCAGGGATGCTCGAGGTACGGTGTGTACAAATGGAAGGCAATGAACCGGCGGATTCGAGGGAAGGAAATAAAAGCGGAAGCAGAATGAACGGCTCGATGGGTTTTCCGATACGATAAGTCGCCACGGAAGTCTCCGTTCCTTCTCCGTCTCTTTTTCTCGGTTTTCTCTCCGCTCTTCGCCTCATTCTGTATCCGCATTCGCCACCCTTTCCCACCCTTATCTTGTTGCCTCCTTCTCACGTTTTTTCTTTTTCTTTTTTTTTTCTTTCCTTCGTCCTTTTTTTCTTCAGGGGGCGGTTTTACTCCGAGGAAGAGATCGCGCGACTTTTCGACTCTCGGGGATCGATATCACCGACAACGCGAGAGGATCGACGATAGAAACGACGATAGAAACGACATCCTCGCGCATGAATTTCCCTTCGACGGTCATCGAGATGCCACTCGCAGCTCGCGAAGTGAGTCGCGCGAGAGACTCTCCGCGCGGATATAATTTTCAAATATTCCTCGCGGCCGATAGCCACGTTTCGCTGGCTTGCGGATACAAAGTAGCGATAAAACCAAAAAAAAAAAAAAAAAAAAAAAAAAATTTCAACAACGCGAGAGGAAACTACGTCGCCACGTGCGCGACGTTACACGCTGCATTCGACGGTTTTGAAATTTACGACAAAACGTTTTTTTACATAAAACAGATCGCGACAAAACGTCTCAAGGGGTCTCGAATTTTCGCGGATCTCGTGCTTTTCGCGTTATACGAGGTGAATAATAACACTAAAGTGTTCATTCGAATGTTCTTACCACTTTCATCCGGAGGTGGGGGTTGATCAGGTGAGTGAGTCGCCGACTGGGGGCTCAGCGCAACGGCTTGGAGAGATTGAGCGGCGATAGAAGTGGAGAGTATGAGTTTTTTTCAGAAAGAAAGTTTGGAAGACAAAAGACAGAAAAGATTAGTTTAAATCCGACAAACAGATTTGTTAAGCTATTTTTCGTTATTTATTGCACACAGTATTTCGCAGATTAAAAGCTGACAAACAAGATTTGTGTGGCAATATTCTGTTACTTTGAATTATTGAATAAATTGACTTGTGGGAGCAGGCACACGCGATTGATTAAAGCTGTTCAATTACACCACAACAACAAAGTCAATATCCTTTCCGAGACCCAACGAAGTTGGGAGCTCGTCTCCGTTGCGTCTGTCTTTTAAACTCGTGAAATTTATCAGAAACTTTAATGATCAAAGTATAATCGGGGAGTGGGGGACATATAATGCAATTTCCATTACCGAGCGTCCTGACTGTGATGACTTTGCTCAGCATTCCCTCGCCCAGAGCGTTCTTCCCGATTACCTGGAACTCGTACAGCGTGCTGGGCGTGAGACTGCCGATCGTCACCGTTGTGCTGCCCGACGGAGTCACGGGGATTGTCTTCCAATCCGAAGTTCCTGATTCCCGGTACCTAAATGCAAAAAAAACAAAAAAACAAAAAAATTGCAAATGACTCCGTGAAAAGATTGGGAAGGAATCGTATTTTAAGCTAGATCTTCAAGACTCTGCTAAAACAACTGTTTGACACGTGTCCGCCGCGTGTAAATGTTTACAAAATTTATTTAAGTTTGGGAGTTCAGTTTTTAGAACGCGTTAACTTCTCACGAGAATTTTAACCTTAACTTGACATCGGTTTTAGTAAAACAATTTTATGAGATCCTTTAAGTTTTGCACAACATCCTTATTGATTCACAACTGTCTGTTTTCATACTTAAACTCCTTCGCGGACAGACGTCAAAAATAACGACTAGTCGGACAGACCCACGCGACTTTCAAAATCAAATATTTGCGCGAAAAATCGACATTTTTAAAATTTTTGTTTTTGAATCGGAAGTTTGGACGATTTTACGTTGACTAAAACGAATCAATTGAAAAAATCCAGCATTTTTAAAGATAGGAGCGTTAAAAAAATTAATTTTTACTAGAGACGCCGATGCGTAATTTTTTTGAGTGGAAAAAAACCCAAGTCTGTTCGCGAAAAGTTAATTTAGATTACCTGACACCTGAGGTCGCTCTCCATCTCATGTATTTAAATTTATTTAAAATTGACACGTGCAATTTTAATGCAAAAGATTTTGCCAATATCTTATACGTGACAAGTTACATCGCAACTAACTACAAAGAGAGCGTATGGCGCGAGATAATTTTTGGGATAAAAGCTAGTATCGTTTCTCGTTCGGACACAATTACCGGCAACGTAGAAGGAGCCCTTAAGTGGTGATACCTATCAATCTATCCCGTATATACCCACCAGATGGTATAATCTTGTTTGTAATCAGGACCGCCGGAATAGCCTGGTAACCAGGTTAGCGTTACCGAGAATTGCGTGGCTGTGCCTGACACGTTGTAAGGTGCATGGGGTTGCGTGCCCTCGACGATCAGTTGCGTCGAGGACGAGATGGTGGCGACTTCGTTGATGGCAACACACTGATAGAAGCCGAAGTCCGCGCGCCGAAGGCTCTCTATCGTCAGATTGCCGCCGACGATCTTCGCGCGACTACGTTGGATCGGGCCACCATCCCTCTGAGATAATTTCGAGATTGTTGTAGAAAACATCGTCACAAAAACGGGATTGTTAAAAAACAAAATTTATGCCAAGAGAAAAGGAAAATCTGGTGCGTTTCGACAGCACAAGTACACATTAAAAAAAAAAAAAAAAAGAAGAAAAAAAAAGAAAAAACAAGGTTGAAAATTGAAAACGGTGCACATTGCAAAACATGAATATTTTATAAATAATTAAATTATTGTATTATTCCTCGTATACATAAAATTATAAACAGAGAATAATATAATTGTTACACATGTAAATTTATTTTATTGAATTGCAAATAAGCACATTATAAATCTATCCGGACAAAATTGTTTGAGTGACAGTAGTAAATATATATATATATATATATCTCTCTCGATATAACTCATGCGTGGTAAACAATTAATAACAAACAATTTTAAACAAACGTAATTAATTTTGACAACATTAATCAAAACATAATTTACTAAAGCGGTGAGTGCATTCCAGGCGGGATGGGGGGGTGGGGAGTGAGGGGGAGGAGAGGAAAGGGGGATATTTTCTTTTGAAGACGCTATACCCGATGCCACTGTATCGTTGGTTTCTGCGTTCCCTCGGCCTCTTGAGCCTCGCAGTGCATCTCGACCGTCTCGCCGACCTTCTTGGTGTAAACCGGCTCGGGCTCCACGGTAAAGACGGGCGGATTACGCACGAGGACCTCCATCACACCCGAACTGCCCTGCGTGCCGTGAGCGTTATAAGGCGTGCAGGTATATCTGCCTTGGTGATTCTCATTGACCCGTGTAAACAGCAGGGAGCCATTGTTCATGATGACGATGTCCTTCGTCTGATAAGGTTCTAGTAGGCGTTTGTCTTTGGTCCAGGTCACGTATTGCAGGGGCGGATTCGCCTTTATGTGACACTGGACCACACCGGCCATACGGAACGGCAGGTACTGGACAGTCGGGGTGAACGTGACCTTCGCCGGATCTGAAACACGCGAGATTGCGCGCAAAAGATGATTAGCGCTCGCTTCTTAATTGAGCTTCTAATTTTTATTCTCGAAGTGTAGGGAGTTCGTTACTTAGACGTATTTAGACATTTAGCTTCCTTTGACAATTCCGAACACGCGCTTCTGAGACTTTGTTATCTAATTTAAAATCTTTAAAATCAAACTTACACTCGACGTTCAGATAGGCGCTGGCAGTTTGCGGGTCGCCGATGCCGTTGCTGACTTCGCACAGATACTGTCCGGAGTCGTCGGCGCTGGCGGGTTGAATGACCAACGAGTTGTCTCTCTTGATGGTCACCCGAGTCTCCATGGCCGAGACTTCCGTAACGGGAGCGCCTTCGCGAAACCAACGCACCGTCACGTTACCCGGAAGAGCTTTTGCCTCGCAGGTAAATTCCACCCTCTCGCCTTCGAGCTTCGTTTGGTTCGTCGGCGGTAACGTAATTACGGCACCACCTGCAACCCAATATCGTGCGCAATTTTCATTTGCATAGTTTTTTGTCATTAAAAAAAATTAAAAAAAGGAAAGAAAGAATACACGTCCATTATATAATGGAGTTGTCACACACACACGCAAAAAAAAAAAAAAAAGATCTCGACACACATAGCGAGATATATATAGTGTCAAAAAAAAACTGCGGTGGCAATTGACCGCCGATATTGCTTGTCTCGCTGTCAAAGATATTTCAGAGGAGACGACAGCTTGCGGCGCGGCAATACTACCCGGCTGTCGCGCGGAGACACGGAATCGAATGCGCTATATAGTCGGTCGTCTCCATTGATTCTCGATAACGTCTTTCTCTCTCTCTCTCTCTCTTTCTCTCGTCGGGGTAAAAAGCCGTGACGGATAGAGGCGAATCCACCGCTTCGAATTTGCTTCTCGCGACTTTTCTCTTCTTCGAGTGTGTGGCACACACGGCGCTCAACAGGGATGCATTACATCTTCATCGATATCCAACGTCCACGCCCAACGTCTCGCGAAGGAAATTTCAAAAGTTGGAGAGAGAGCTTTGCTCGCGAAGAAGATATTCGCGTATATTTTTCTTCTTTCTTCTCGCCGCGCACAAAAGAATCCGAACTCGTTCGCGCGATTCCGTCTTCCGCATTTCCCGCAATCCGATCTATCGTCATTTCGTCGGGATTATGCGGAGCTCTCCTCCTCCTCCTCCTCCATTTCTCCGCGTTGCGAGATCGGATATGTGGGGCACTGTCGAGGAATTAACAACATTGAGATGTTCGCGAGAAGAAAAGTAATTGATTTGGCAGAGACTGTGGCGATTGTATGGCGCGTCGGATGATAAATTCGAAAGGTGCGAAATCCGCGCGCAGATGCTCTCTCGAAGCCTGTAAGATCGCCCGTGTTGGTGTTTTTCTTTTTCTTGTTTTTTTTTTTTTTTTTTTTTGGAATTTCACAGCGCGGCTCGTCCCCTATCTCCGCTTTTGTATTTTAATATATCAGATATGTGATATTCAAAATCCATACGGTCTCTCTCTCTCTCTCTCTCTCTCTCGAAATTCGAGATTGCTAGTTGGCAAAGTAAACAGGGTGTAGGTGTCGCGCAAACAACGTGTCGATTTATAAACGCAAACGAACGCTCGCGCGTCGCAACGCACACAATTCGGCCGCGCCTATGATGGCGCTGCAAATATATCGACGAATGTTTGAGCAATTAAACATTTGGCAGATTGTTGTTCGGCGTGTCGATGTAATCGAATTCGAAGCAGTTCTCGCCGACGTAGTAAAAGTATCTTTTCGGTAAAAAGACGACGCGGCCGTCGCGAGAACATCGGGGAAGACAAACGCCAAGAACGTGCCGGCCAAGAAAGGGTTGCGAGACGTTCCTCCTCCTCCTCCTCCTCCGAAGAAGCTCTCGCAAGAAATATCGCGCGCGCACGCGGAAATCCCGAGAAAACGAGGGCAACGATATTCTAAGCTCTGCCCGATGTCTCAATATATCGCAGCCGGTCGCACCTCTCGAAGATGCGCCACAATGCGCGCGCGCGCGTATTCACCAGCCAGCCAGCCGGCGACGTTGCGACAGGAATAAATTTGAATCTACGATCTTGATAAACGCACGAAGCGCGGAATGAGAACTTGTTGCCCCGGTGAGAGAGAAAAAAAAACAACATCTCCGCGAGTATTTTCTCTCGCAAATTTAAATCGGAGCACGCGCGCGCGGATCTTTCACGAAGAGCGTCCGATCGGACGCTGTATATATATATATATCTGTTTGTTGTGTCAATCTCTCCGCTTCCACGTTCCGTTTTGTAGATACGCTGTTTTGTATTTCTTTGTTTCTTTTTTTTTTTAATTATTTATTTCAAAAGCAAGCGCACAATGCGCTCGGTTTTTTTTATTTTTCTCTCGCGCGCGAATGTGCGCGCACGATCGGTGAAACATATATTTTAATTATCCGCGCTCTCGCGCGGTAATGTATGTTACGTCACGAGAGAGAGAGAGAGAGAGAGAGAAAGAGCTCGGGAGGATACTTTGCGCCGCTCAGGCGGCGGGGAAGTTTGCAAAGTTCGCGGGCAAACGAGGCCAATGAAATTCCGAGTCGCCCCTATAGCATCATTATGGCGTGCGGTCGCCGTAAAGCTGCACGCGCGGTGCACATTACGCGCGATCGTTAACGACGTTGTTTTTACCGAGTTTGCGGAGCGACAATTTCCCACCCGCGCGCTCGATATTTGCACGGCTAGGTTTTCTCGCGAAAATCGCGTGTCGCTCTCGAAATACGCGTTTTATCCCGCGCGCTTTTTTTTTTTTTTTTTTTGTTTCTCGCCGATGAGAAGCGTCACGGGGGAGGGGAACGACAAATACCGACGTTTGCCAGCCAGCCAGAAACGAAAATCTTGACAAACCGGGGCAATGAAATTCAGAAAGAGAGAAAGAGAGAGAAAACGAGAACGGCGGATTCTTAGTGTTATATGTATACAGCTCGTGTATGACGCGGCGCTGCATCACGTCGCGCGCGTTATAAATAAGCGGTGTCGCCCAGGCGCGAAGAGTCGAGGTCGAGAGCAGCAAATGGAGATGCCGCAGTCGAGATGCGGAATAAATTCCGGAATGATTTATCCTTGCAATGTTTTTCGCCCACATCCTCGCTTTTTTTTTTTTTTCAACTCTCTTTGAACACTCTACTTAGTTTAACGCGCTGTGTACACGCGCGGAATATACACGTGTACCTCCTCGCCATTTTCCAAGGACGCCGAAAATAAACGCGTCATTTTTCACGCGCAAATTTCTTGTTCTCGCGCGGAAGGTTTCGTTCTATTTTTTTTTTTTTCATTTTTTTTTCAAGATGGCAACCATATTGCGCCCGACCAGCGGATAATATTTTTTCTAAAATACTCGTCTTTGAATGGTTCGCCTCGCGCGAATTTTACGGAGCCCCGCCGTCATTTCGGAGCGCGACGCGTTTCTCAATCCATTAAATAACTATCTCGCGGCCAGACCGGCAAACGAGACGTGATAACAAGAGAGAGAGAGAGAGAGAGAGAGAGAAACCGTAAGACAATACGATGATGAAGATGAATGTCTCGGCGGTGGCTTGCGGCTTACAAATTTGCAGTGGTTGTGGGGTGGAAACGAACGACGACGTTTCAGAAAAAGAGGTAAACAAGGAGGAGAAGAGAAGACAGAGAGAGAGAGAGAGAGAGAGAGAGAGAGAGAGAGAGAGAGAGAGAGAGAGAGAGAGAGAGAGAGAGAGAGAGAGAGAGAGAGAGACGGAAGGCGCGAAAGCGAAATGAAACAAGAAGGCTAGAGCTTGTGAGAACGGAAAGTAGCTCTGTTGGCTCTGGAAAAACAAGACAAATCGCCTTTTAACTTCCTTTTACCCCTCCCGGTTACGAGAATAGCCTTAATTGGTCGGAGACAAAACAAAGCGACGTCCGGAAAGATCTCGCCGTAACCATTTTGTCTAACGCGAGTTTTATCGCGATGTGCAGGCGAGAGAAAGAAGTATATCGATATCGATGATACGTATGAGTAAATGTATCGGCTCGTAAAATATACGGGGGGGTATAATATATACGGCGGCGTTGTTGCGTGTTCTTCTTCGTCTCGCCGCTCTCTCTGCTGCGCACTACTCTAACTTTATAGTTGCGCCGGTACGGTATGTCGCGCGCCTTTCGATCACCGGCGGCGGCGAGGAGGAAGGGAGGAAACGTTCGAGGGAAATGGACGCTAAAACGGTTATACGAGATTGCGACTTCCCTTATCTTTTCCTCGAGCTTGCGAGGAGGCGACGACGTATAGAATATGGCGCGCACCTGCTCGCGCGCGCGCGCGCGCATGAGACATCACCGATGCACGACGATATACGATACATCCGCGGCGGAAATAAAAATTATCGGGAAAGATGGAACGGCGCGCTTTATTGTATTCGGATTTAGATTTTCTCTCGTGAAATATGGACACGCTGTGAAGTCTGTACTTTTAGAGATCTCTTTAGAGAGAGAGAGAGAGAGAGAGAAAGAGAGAGAGAGAAATATGGGATATATCTCTCACACAGTGGATACGTTGGTTGAAAGTTCGAAGCGATTTCTTGAAAATCGATTGGCTTGACCCCGTTTCTCGCGTGTGGCGCGGCTGTGTGCAGCGTCAGAAAGATAATACAAATTATACAGATCGATTACAGCCGTTCGGACACCACCGAAACCCCCCCCCTCGCCGTCGTCGGCTTTCCACGTGACACTCGAGCTGTCCCACTTCTAATTACATCGACTGTAAAAAGGAAAAGACGCAACGAAACACACACACACACACACAAAATAATTAGAGCTTCAATCGCAACTCCCGCAAATACACTTCTTTTGTCCATTAAAAGCACAGTCCTTTCGAATTGCCCCATTTCGATTTTTATGTAGAGCGCGACTCCATAAAGTGGGAGAGAGTGTCGCAACGAGACACACACACAAAAAAAAAACCCGATTAAAGCTTCCGGCCACGGCCGTAACCTCCGTAATACATCCGTTTTATAGCACGATGCGCGTGCAATTGGGAAAATGGGGGCAACTCTCGAGTGTCATGGAAAAATGGTGTGTGGGGCGACAACAGAGATGTTTCGATAGGGTTTTTTCGGCGGTGTCCGATTGCCGTAATCGATCTGTACAATTTCCTTCTGACACTACACAGCCGCGAAAATACACGAAAAAAAAAAAAACAGTTTTGCTATTATATAGGCAAGAAAAATTGTTGTTCTATTTTTTGTTGTTTTTTTTTTTTCATCAACAAAACGTTTCGTTGGCGCGACAAAAATCTCAATAGGCTCAGCGGCTAATTTCTTGCAAGTCTCTTTTTCCGCGTGGGAAAGCGAATCGATTTTCAAGAGAACGCCTCGAACTTCAAGCCGGAAGCGTCGAGGTATCGCGCGTTGTTCTTTTCGACTAAATTATATCACACGCGCGCCGCGCGCGACGACGAAAACCCTCTTCATAACAAGCATTAAGAACGCGAGGCGCACTCGCGAAGAAGATCTCGAGACTCTCTCGTCGTCGAGTTAATTAAATTGGAGATAATAAGACGCGTACGCGCGCGCGCGCGTATAAACCTTTTAATTATTTCATCACACGGCAACTCGTTAAACGTGAGAAGATCTTGATATTCGTTAAAAAAAAAAAAAACAGAGAGTCGCGCGCGACTCTCAAGGTGTGAGAAAACGCCACCGCCGCCGGCGCGATCATTTATAGAGTCGCGAAATTGCATCATCGGACGGACGATGATTTTACGATGGACGAGACGCGTCCGGAATTAGAAACACACTATATATAGACGCTATAAAACTCGCGATATATCGGCAATGATGATATCTCACAGATCTCTCGGGGCGTCGAGACGAGAGAGAGAGAACTTTTCGTGAAGTCAAAGTCTCGTAAAAGGAGCGTTTGTTATTCCGTTTGAAGCAAAGCCAAATTTATCGGATGTATCGTCGCAAAGGCGGCTACGTAAACCGGAGTTACCTGGCCATGAGAGAATTCGTTTCCGATCGCAAAATCAGAGGAAAGGAAAGAGACAACGAGAGAGAGAGAAAGAAAACGGTTAGCTCGCGGATCGATAAACAACAAAACCTCGACGGAGACCCCGACCGCGGCGCAACCCGCTTTAAGATATTTTCTGACATGCGGGTTTATTGGAATTGCATTACCGGTGTTCGATTGCTGATCGCCCCAGAGATATCTGTTTCTGATAACGGGGCGTTCGATAATTACCACGGCAGTTTGCTGTTTATTAATTATCGGCCTGCCAGGCGTTCGTATTTTGCGTTATTCTCTCTTCGGGCCGCCGGATCGCGGATAATTAATGGCGGCACGCCGGGGGTAATTTTCGGAAGTGTATTAAAGCGCGCTTATATACCGATGCGCGATTCATATTAAATTAGTTTCCGAAAAAGCGCGGGAGAGAGAGAGAGAGAGAGAGAGAGAGAGAGAGAGAGAGACGGCCGTTGTCGTGGAAACTAATCAATCGACTTTATTGTTTATGCTCGTCGAAAAAGAGAGAGAGAGAGAGAGAGAGAGAGAGAGAGAGAGAGAGAGAGAGACTTCTTTAATTAGTTTACTCGCGTTATATCGAAGCGCGCGCGTTCTTTCTCTCTCTCTCTCTCTTTCTCTCTCCGAAGAGTTTCTTCTGCTCTTTTCTCTTCCGCCCCGGCTACAGGCGGAAAAACTTTTATGAAATATTCTTTAATTATATTTTAATTATATATCCAACTCCGCTACGCACAAAACGGCCATTTAATCGCTCCTCCTTCCGGGAAAAAAGTGGTGGGGGAAAGGAGCGAGTAGTTATTAATATTTATACAAACGTGTCTGTTTTTTTTTTTTTTTTCTTTCGAAAACCGCGCGCGTTCGTCACAAGCAAAACAATTGTTTGACGGGCGGATGTGTGATTGATTAAGCGATTGCAGCGCGTAAGGGATCAAATCGCGACGGGGACGCGCGTTCACCGTCAACTTCACACAGGAGGAACGAGAGAACCTATCTGTTCCCCCTCCTCCTTTCTCCCGTCCTTTCCCCCGGAGGACGTTTAAAATTCATTCAAATTGTCATGCGGCGCGTGACGTAGTATCGTCCGCTCGTTTAACACGAAACTCTGAAACGAAAGCCGAGGTTTTTGTCGCAACCGCCGCGTGTCACGCGCGTCCGGTAGTAGTACCGGAGTGGATTAAGCGCGGCCGCGCGCGTAGCAGCAGGGGTTTAAACGACGGTTCCCGTCGGAACGGTATAATACTTAACAGCGCGCGCACGCCAGCATTTTCGCGAGATAATAAACCGAGAGGGGAGGAAGGGGAGGGGAAGGAAGGCTCGCCGACAACGAGAAAAGGGAGCCGTTATTTGCCGCTGCGGCGAAACCGCAGCACTCGTGACTCGCGTTAATAAAATCACGCGCGCTTGAAACTGTAAGAGGGGGTGTGTGTGTTTTAGGAACTAGTTTTCTTTTCTCTCCGAGAGTTGGTTTTTCTTCGAAGAAAATTTGTTTTTTTTTTTTTTTCAGAAGTAGAAAATTGTCGATGTAAAATGATGCAAAATTGTTCAGATTTATTAAAATTCAACGCGAATGTGTAAATTCGGTGCCAATTTGAATCAAGACGCAAATAACGTATTAAATTCGAACGCGTCATTATATCGACCGTGCGTTTCGATTTTACTTTCCAAGTCATTTACGTCACCGCGCGTCATTTATCATATCGCTTACTGTAAGATTTTATTTTGCACAATTGTCACATTTGTATCACGAGAGAGTTTACACGGCGGCTCGCGCGTCACGAGATAATTTTTATAATCCCTCGATATCCATCTGAGCGCGCGCATGTACACACACACACACACACAGAGAGAGAGAGAGAGAGAGCCTCTTTTTTGCCTCTGTGCGCGCAAAATATTTCTGTGAGTGACAGTAAAATTTAAATTAAAAAAGTTTTATCTCGCACGCGCTCGATACGACGAATCTCGCGGCTCGTCGTCGAAACGTAATCGTGTTATCCGGGGAGCGAGCGAGTAATTTATTGCTCAACTTCGCGACGAAATTGCGGTTTCGACAACGGCGGATTTCTCTCCCCCCCCCTCTCCCTCTCTCCCTCCTGACATTCTAATGGGAACCCCCGACTCACCCGCAAAGCACTCACCCGCGATAATGACACGCGCGGTGTGGCTGATCTGGCCCTCGCCGTTCCTGGCGATGCACGTGTAATCGCCAATGTCCTCGGTCTTGATCGTCGAGAGCCGGAGCTCGGTCCCGTCGTTGAATATCCCGACGTCCCGGCCGTTGGGCTCGACGGGATTCGCGTCCTTGTACCAAAGGATCTCGGGCGTCGGCGTACCCTCGGCCTGGCAGTTGAGTATTATCGCATCGCCTAGATTCACGTATATCATTTCTTCCGGCGTAACGCTGAATCTGGGTGGCGCTGCGAACACAATGGGCAAGCGATTTGGGATGAAAAAAAAAAAACAAACAAACAAACAAAAATATAATCGTCAAATACTTCATATATATATATATATACGTGACATTATCACGCAGTGAAAACTCAAGATTTAATAATACTTAGTTCCATTATAAAGAAGTTATTATATAATAAACTCTTGTGACTGAAAAGAGACCGGCCCGGAAAAAATCCCAAAGTGTGGATTCGAACTCGGGATCTTTCCCTGCTCGCAGCCTCTACACTCAGGAGCAGATCATACGCGCGCGAATATAATATATAATCCTCTACATATAAACGATTTGCAATCTCTTAATCCTTCGCAGACAGACTTGGGTCTCCCAGACGCGAAAAATGCGCATCGGCGTCTCTCGTAAAATTAATTTTTTTTCTTTTTAAACGCTTATATCTTCGAGACTACTAGAAATTTTTTAAAATTTGTTTTTTGATCGACGCAGAATCGTTTAAACTTTTGATAAAAAAAAAATTGAAAATATTTTTTGCGGAGATATTTGATTTTAAAGTCGCGTGAGATCCAGTCTGTCGTCCAAGTAGTCGTCATTTTTGAGACCTATTCGCGAAGAGTTAATATTCCAGATGAGACGCAGCGTAGAACTGTCCCATCTCGTTCGATTATTAATTTTACGTTGAATAATCAATTTCTGTTTTTTCTCTTTCAATTTTTATTAGAGCTACATCTTTTAAACGCAATTTTACACACTCGAAGTTTGACATTTATTATACAGAAACAGTGTTTCACAACAGTGGTATAACCGACTAACGCTCCCCGAGGAATTTCAGAGAGAGAGAGAAATGTAAACCGTGTATTTTTTCGCCGGCAAAAGCGGAAATGGCGCGCACTTGAACGGACAGAGAATGGTCGCGAACGCGCGCGGTAAAATGACGTTAGAAGAACAATCAAGCCCGCGAAGAGACGGCGTTTAGAGAGAACGTTCCTCCGAGAAGTCCCGTCCCGTGTTTTTGCCGCGTCCGTTCCCCTTTTCTATCTCGTAGAAATCACAATGGGCTTCTCGCCGCCCATCGCTCGGTGACCGGACGGTGACGTAAAGAGTCGACCGCTCTCTTGTTCCAGAATGACACACAAGGGTCGACATTTCCGCGCGGAGTGGCAGAAGAAACGATGGTGAGTAAAAAAAAAAAAAAAATCGAGGAAAAAAACGAACGATTGAAATAATGCAAATTCCACGTAGTAGTTAAGAAAACGGCTTTTCGACGAACGAACGTTCTCTCTCCCATCGTCGAACCGCGCGTTTCTTCCGCGCAAGAGAAACGAAATTACTTACGCGCGCGCGCGTAAGAGAAAGTCCGCTTATTGTGATAGAAACTCTTTCTTTCTCTCTCTCTCTCAAGAGCTCAATTAAATATTTCCGCGGGAGCTTTGCGCGGCGAATTTCTTTTGCAAATTGTCATTATTCGGAACAAAAATTGTTCCACTTTGCCGGAGATGTACAATTGTCGCCGCCGTCGTTCGTTCGCGTCACGTTCGTCTGTTGTTCGAAGATGAGTAATTTTAATTTCGAAAGCGAATGCTTCTTTTACGGAGAGATACAAGGAAGCGAAAGAAGAAGAAGAAAAAAGAAGAAGAGAAGGACAAAAGAGGGCGAAAGGGACGCGACGTTTCTCGTGACTCTAACGCAAGGTAAGCGACCGAATGGAGCCGCGAGTACAAAGTATAAAGGGAAACCTTAAACGTTTTCTGGTATTTTTCCCTTTGACGTCGAGTCTATCGTCGCAGTCACTTTCGTCGTCGTCGTCATTGTTGTTGCTCTTGTTACCGTTAAAGCAAACGACTGAGGGAGAGACCGGCGCAGAAATTGGAAATAAGCTGTGCGGCTTGTCGGGGAAGAAGGAACGGACGGAGAAGGAGGTGCGACGAGAGGAGAAAAAAAAAAGAGGACAACGTTTATTCTATAAGCCATCTGAATGTTTCTCTTCCCTCCGATCCCGCGTTGTCGTTTATAGCCGAGCAAAACGCGGCAATAAGTTTTTCCTCTCTCTTTTCTTTCCGTCCACGTTTCTTCTCTGCCCTTTTTCTTCTCTCCCTTCCCCCCGTCTCTCTCTCTCTCTCTCTCTTTCACCGTCCGCCCATTTCCCGTCTGGTAACACGATCTTTTTGCGATCCTCCCTTCCATTTTATCCTCGTCGCCGTGATAAGCGCGAGAGGTGGACGCGGTAGATTTTTCGCCGGATCGAGCGAAGGTGCGCGAAACGGTGAAACTCGACGTTGAAGACGTTCGAGCCGTGAGTTGTGCTGAGCAAGCAAGAATCGTAACTTCTTCTTTCGTCCGGGACTTCGGAAACGGTGAAGAAAACGAGAGATCACATCGATGCCGTCGTCGGAGGGGGGAGGGGAGTTGTGTCGCTCATGATGTTTGCTGAATGTACTATTCGCTACGGAGTCGCGACTCCGGAGTCGTTGAGAAATCAGCGGCGTCTTTTCGAAGCGCCTTTTATACGATTCGCGTGCTTTTCCCCCCCCTTTTCTTCTCTCCGGCAGGAAGTCACGTCGGCGCTCGGAGGCTTCGAACGTCGGCGGCGGCGTTTCGAAGATCGGAATAGAAAGGAACGCGACGACAGAAATTTTCGTGCTTGCCGATAGTTCAACCAAGCAGGAAAGCAGGAAATGTCATAAATTTCCGGAAATATACGCAAACACGTTTCTTTCTTCTGTAATATACGTGTGAGAGGGAAGTTTGTTTTTTTTTTTTTTTTTATTCGCGGAAAAGTCGAGAGAAATTTAAAAAGTATCCTCGTAACGAGAAAGAACACGCGAGAAAAGTAGTTTCGCTCAATTAAATGAAGCGCGTAAACAAAAATAGAGAAATGTGTGCCTTCAATTTTAATAAAAAAAAAAAAAAAAAAAAGTCGAGCGGCACGCACAAGTTTTTACTGCAAAATTACATTTCCAACTTACCGCGCGCGGAATTTGCAAATTTTCAGAACACGGCGTTAACTTGCGCCCGGAGTTAACTCGCTGCATGTGTTATAAACCCACATTAGCCCGAAGTCGTAAAATCTCCTTAAGTTCAAAGTGATATTAACGGGGAGAGGGAGGGGGAGAATGTGTACTCGGCGAAGCACGAGAAATAAACTAGTATAACTTTCGTCTCTTCGTGTAAACTGGATAAAAGCTTTCGAATGCGTTTAGCGCGCAACTTTTATTATTATCTACCTACCCTATACTAGAGGGATAACCTTCTTGCGCGATTGTAAACATTTTTCCAACAATATATTCTCTTTTTTTTCTTTCCTCCCCTCCCCCTCCTTCCCCCGAAAAACGAGGAGTTTTCGTTTGCAGCGCAAACCGCGACGCGTTTAACGACGGAAGAGAGGACTGAATCGGCTCGGCTAAAAACGAAATTCTGAATCTTAAGAGCTATTGTAAATTTGCTTTTGACGGAAAGGGTAGGAGGGAGGAAGGGAGGGAGGGAGAGGGGAGGGAAAGGAAACACGCGAAATTCTGGGATTACTCACCGTGGACGTCTAGATGAAACCAGGTACCGTTCTTGTGACTGTTGGGCGACCTGTTGAGGAAGACGACCTTGCACTTGTACCATCCCTGATCGCTCTCGCGGATGTTCGTCAGATTGAGGCTGGCCTGGCCGTACGGCGAGTTCTCGCTCACTCTCGAAACGCGGCCCTCGTAACCCTCGCCACTGTGGGTCGGATACGACTCGTACCATATGTATATCGGCGTCTCCTGCCCCTTGCACCAACACCAACACTCAACATAAACGAGGGATCGTAATGAACATGTACGAGCCGGTGCGAGTTATGTTTTTTTTCTCTCTTTGTTTGAATCCTCATCCGCGGAGGGACGTTATCGAATGTTTTTTTTTTTTTTTTTTTTTTTTTTTTTTT
>QVNW01004885.1:0-10732 GCA_014825475.1 Pseudomyrmex flavicornis
AATTACATAAGAAAACAAAAGTTGTTATGAGTAAATAAAACGCTCTTGAATACTACTACTACATATCCACTGAATATGTTTTGTTACATTTCTAAACTAAATCGTAAGACTCGCAGATTGTTTTTATAAAACTAGTAATACCTTCAGAACTGTAGTATTACTTGTGTAATATTTTGTCGTATGCGATTATTTGTGAAAATATTTTACGATGTATATCTTACGGATAGCAAATCTTATCTATAAATCTACGATTCGTAAAGTGCACAAAATTCTCTAATGAGAGACAATTGTATAAAACATAATCATTTATCTTAAGTGTAGACGACTTTAGTACAAATTTGCGATGTACATATAAGTCTAACACCATAGACAAATTATCCCGATTATCACGTGTTAAGCATCGGCTGTACGATATAATATGAGAATTAAAGCATTTATCAATTCTTGTAATAAGCATTTACGATACCAACAATATTGTATTAAAAATATAGTTTATGTAGTAGAAAATATAGTTTATGTAGTATAGTTTAAATAAAATATAGTTTATGTAGTATAGTTTATGTAGTAGAAAATAATAAACAAATTACTTTGCAAATTAAAAAGAATACTGCATACATATAAAACTTATATTTACTATAAATATTACAGAATGTTTATATCCTATACATAATCCAACACTAAAGTTTGCTATCTTAGTAATGTTAACAATATATATCATGTAACGTAAAAGAAAAAATCTATCACTTAGAGAATTTAGTATACAAGTGATATACAATATCACAGTTCGATTTGTTAGAAGATGTACAATATTGTATACAAAAAAGTCAGTGAAATTAACGTCAAATGGCTTCTGTAAGAACAGATTATATTTCACATGTCAATATCATGATATCTAAGTTTTATAATACAAATGGACACATCAAACGTTCGTGACGTACGTGTTATTTGTTTTGTCGAAACTTGAAATATATAAAAGGTGATTCGACTGATTATTGTCCCGACGTGTTTTGGATCCGTTGTTATCGCGTTTCGGAGACTGTTGACAAAAACGTTGATATCACATGATCAATACCTGACACATTTCTTGATTTCTGTTGGTGAATTTTACTTCGAATGCAAAGCACGTTGAAAAATTTAATAGAGAGGGGTCTCTGCCTAAAGCATTGTTTCTCGCTCCAACGCTCCAAGTCGTTTGTTGGATATTACGAAATACAGCATGATTTAAATAATACTTTTAAATACAATTCCACTGAATGTTTTATGCTACAAAGTCTCACAATTGTTTGTGATAAAAACATTTCTTTTTACAATAAGTAGTAATAAGTAATAATAAGACAGTGCGTTAAGCAATATTGAAACAGCAGTAAGACTGTTTTACATGTTGCAGTAGTGCGCGCGATACTGCAGTAAAAGAGTACTAAAAAAATATATATTCCAGAAAGAAGTGACACTAAAATAATATATTGCATTAATAAAAGTAAACTTTTGATCGAGCAGTTAAAGTTCAAAAACAAGCGGCTTGCTACGACGCTCGCTGTATGTATAGTAGACAGCGAAACAAATTCAGACGAATCTTTCTTCTGAAAGTTAAAGAGAAGACTACGTTGAAAGATAGAGAGAAAGAAAGAGAAATGAGAGAGACGGGAACAAGCAGCTGCTGGTGCGTTGATGACGAGAAAGATGTTTTCGATCGACGTGGCCGTCTCGAGGTGGTCGAATTGTAATGGAGCGCAATTATCCATACGTCCATTCACGGTGCCTTCGTCTAAAGAGACCTCATTATGCGCTACCGCTCCCGACAGCTTAGCGAGAAAAGGGTTGCCATGACTTACTACTCGACGTGCAAGGGGTTGACCGCTTTATACAACCGGGAGCTGATTAACGGTGCCCCGAGACACTAACGATCTCGCGTTACCGAGATATAAATGATGATATTAACAATCTTATAAACCGCATCGTGGGAGTCGGTCGAAGGTGAAACGCCGTTACTGGCCGGAGTAATTAAGATCTTAATTAGGTATTCATTCGCATACGTGAGCGCGGCTTAATCTATTCCCTCTGCCGGCCGGCCGACCGGGGAATAGATTGAGCCCACTTTAAACACATCCACATCGATGTCATGTTGAAAGTTTCATAAATTTCGGATCATCTCGACACGAAGAATCATGTGTGCGTCTCTGTTACGCATGATAATTTCGCATTGATGTTGAAGTATCTTAAGCATCTTTGTGACTCGCGCTGAAGATTGCACAGATCGTCTCTCTGCTAATTCTTCCAAATTATTACATCGTGAATATTTATAGCTCATGATCCGCATGCGATAAATCAAGACGTGTGATTTGTTTTTTTTTTGTTTTTCTATTTGAAATTCCAGTCCGAGAAATTTCAACGATCTGATTGTCCGGCTAACGGGTCCCGGAGCGCACGATCTCGCGCGCCGGCGCCGAAACGCCGGGATAATTAAAATATTTAGACGAGTGCGACTAAGGGGATGGCGAGAGTACGTACGTGAGAGACCGCGACGTTGCTCATAGTGGGCCGGACAATAAAGTACGAGCCGGAATGCCGCTCGATGGTATCACAGCGCGACTTTTATGCTTTCTTATGCCGACCACCGCGGTGGGCGACCGCGCGGAACGTCATGACGCTCGACGTCTCGTAAACAAGTCAATTCGGGTCTGGCAGTTGGCTTTATTCGAGCGGATAAAGACACTTTAGGGGTAACGCGATACTCGGGAATCCGTCCGAACGAAATCGAGATCACAGTCCGTCTTTCTCGGGAGCTTGAATAGCGGGAGGTCTCGGCCGCGTAACGAGGAAGGAGCAGAAGTGTGTTTTACGCACACATCCAAAGAAAAAAAAAAGATAGAACTTATTTCTATCCCCGATTATTAATATAAATATTTACAAATAATAAATTTCTCAGTGTCTTACTTTTCTCATGTTTATATTCCGGATTTATTTTATTATTTATCTTAATAACAAATGGAAAATATAAATCTAGGTTTTATTTCACTGTCGTTTGTTGAATCGATTTACTTACGTAAAAGACGTAATAAATATTGTGACTTTTTCTTTTAATAGTAAGTCACTCTGCAATTAATAGACAGAGCTAGAATTTTTTTTCACACACATTGGGATTCATATGTTTAGGTTTTGACGAGCGCTACTAGTGTGTTTTCTACATGTATGAATGATCATAGCTTGTCGAATATCTCATATTATAATAGCGATAGCGAAAGCCTTGTAAAGAACACACGAGGAAAGTGACATACGTGCTGTCGGAGGCGTGGCCGCGTGTGAATTCGATGTTTGAGTTCTTCGTGCGTGCACCTGGTCGTTACCTCCGTCCGTCTCATCGACCGCGCTTGACTGACGGCTCTAAAGGATAAAACGTACATAAACACAGATACGCGCGACTCGCGCAACCTCGCGCGTAGTTGTAGCGTAGCGTGCAATTCATCTCCTCCTCGCGCGAGTAATCACTAGCGCGCCGATGAAATTCAATTTCCGTCACTTCCGTGGAAGACGCGTATTCTGAATCGCGTTCATTAGGCACACGGCCGTACCTAACCCCTTGTCCGTCGCGTGACGGGGCAAAAGATAAGGAGATGGTAGGGGTGCGCTTGCCTGACGTAATAAAAGGATACATTGACGCGCTCGCATTATCAGATCGCTTGGGAAAAAGGCAGTCGTAGTTTCTCAGAAGTGCGCTACGTCGTTTTAATGCCTCGGATAGATGCGAAAAGATAAAGGCACCTACGTCTCTCACTCCAATTACGAAACTTAAGAGTTATTCCCGATAGATCTTTTTTAATTGTACACCTAATTCAGTTTTGTGATAACAATCTAGAGTTTTTCAAAAACATCATGTCCATCTGAAAGTATATATTTTTCTTGTCTTCATAAGTCAACGAATTTACATGAATATATGGAAAGAAGCAATGAAATTTATGCGCTCTGCGTTAACCTATTTTCAACACCCTCGTTATTGACCACGGCATATATAACCAATAGAAAGAACGGAGGAGAGGGCGACGCGCGAGAAAGGCTAGACGAGGTCAGCTCAGTGATTCGCAAGTAGCGATTATCAGGGTAACGCGAAGAGTCGTTAATTATCGTCGGGGCTCTTGCTTCTGTTCGCGGCCGACACAGGGCTCTCGCGCTGTAATTGCGTCACGACCCATTTCACCGACAGGTGTTTAGAGTCGTAATGGACAATCGAGCCGATGGAGTCGGACTTGCCTATACGAGTCGCGAGAAGTATGCGATAACGCCCTGAAAAGGGTTAGTCGGAAAAGAATACGAGAAACCGCTTTAGGCCCTACGAGCTCCTCGGACGCAAGAACTCGTAATGGGATATAACTGTTCCCTCGTCGTGAAATCTGTTATTGTTTATTGAGAATTACTTCTTGCAAAGTCTGCTACGTGCGTGAGCACGTACCGGCCGTTAGTTAATGGGAGAAAGAGTATTGAACGTTAGAGTGTGTCTTGGCAGACCTGGCAATTAAAACTAGCGTTTGAAGCTTTTTATCGTCACTTCCTATTTCGTCTCACAAAAATAAAACATATCTTAAGATAGTTTTGAAAAACTACGCGCTACTATAAAACCAAAAGAATTTTTACATACAAAAACTTCTATAGCGATCCATCTCAAGTTTGATACTTTTGTAACAATTTGAAGTGACGAATGCCTATTTAATCTCTAATTCGTTAATGTCAATTATGTTTGCGTGTGACAAGTCTCAATTCAAAAAAAAAAACGATTTTTCTGTATGTAATTCTCCGAAGATCGAGTGTAAAGTGATCTTTGGTCGCGCGTGCGATATCTTCGAGCAAAACCTTCAAAGATTATCCGCTATCTTGCTATATCGCGCACGATCTTAAGATCTCACCCCGCGATACGATCACGAACAATCGAGCCGCGCAGTTGAGAGCAGAACTATCCCATTATGATCTCATAAACGTAATGTGTGTCTTTGTATACTTGTCTTTGATGAATGATACCTACTGTTTTTGACATTAGTAAATTTTATGATATTACACACAAAATTTATAATGTTTTTATTACACGTTTAGGTTTTATTATATTTGATCAAAGTGAATTCATCATGTTAAACATTATTTTCTATAAATATACACTAAAAAAACTAGATAAAATACCAATTAAACATTAAATTGAATTGAGATTTGCAAATGCTCGCGCGATGCCGCGGTCGGAGAACATGCCCTCGAATCGTCGGGTGGAGGATTTAGCCGATCCATCGTCATGCATCAAGTGTATCGGCGCGTCGTCGAGGTTCGCGATATCTGTTCGGCGATCTCTCGACGATTTGTCAGCGCTCGACCGGCCGTGTACCCGCCTTATCAAATATATATCGAACACCGCTCCCACCGTATGTTTACTACGGTGAGCTTTCGCGTATGCACGTGTGCAGGTATATACTACGTGTCCGATCGGATGACCAGCTTGCGGAGCGCCGAGAAATCGCCAACTTTTTTTTTCACCTATGATCGATTGAAATCTTCGCCCATTCTTCGAGCAAATATATAGCGCAGAGTATCCTTTGTACTAACAAGAAAAAATCAAATAAACTTCGCTATTCCGCTCACAATGTGATTTTTTTTTATTAAGAATAAAAATCGCTGATATTTTATAAGAGAGAAACATAGAAAAGATTAAATTTTTTATAATGTACGAAATTTGATGTTATAAATGTTGCAATATATAGGATTAGCTCTTCGGGTGGATTTATAATTAGGTTTTAATTAATTCCGTAAGCTTACGATAATATTCTAAACTCTCGTATTGATCTCTAATAAACAAGTATTTCTCCATAATTAAAACCAGTCGTCGGAATAGAAAAAAAAAACAAAAAAAAAAAAAAACTTTTGATATTAAAACCTTGGTCGTCCGTTCCACTCTTTAATGCAGTTGGCCGCGCGGTTACGTTTCCCGCGTTATACGACTCGAAATGATTTCAAATCCACACGATACAGAATGCTCGCGTCGACCGGTTCTCGTTATCTCGATTGATGCTTCGGCGTGTGGAGAGCTCTTCGATTATAAAAGATCCGAAGCTGTAGACCTAGAATCCTAGCCTCGCAGGCGATCTCGGTTAGAACGACGAATAAAGTGGTATCCCTTGTTAAGCCTAATTTTCTCCGGAAAAAAGGCAGCTCATTTGAAATTCAATACGGAAAGAAGGCCAGACCAATATTTTTCGTGAGGATACCGGACTTGGATCTGTTTGTTCGATCGCTGTTGGTCACGCGCGTCGTTCGAAGTTTCGAAAGTTGTCTTCCAGATGACCGAAAGTTCGCGGCGCACGAATCGTGATGACGATAGATCTTCATTGTGTGTTTCCCTTTTTTTTCCGATGATTCTTTCGACATCGCAAACAGACGAAAGTTGCCGTAAAAAACTTCGTTATCGATTGTTCGGCACGAGACACCCACGTGAAGAAATACTAGAGTCATATTGTGCTCATCGCGAGACCGAAAAAGAGAGTGACGCGTTCCGTACACGAAGACGAGGACGACGAACATCGTACATACAGCGGGGGAGGGAGAAAAAAGAGTCGATAACGCCGCCCGACGCACAATAGTCAAGCCGCGGTAAATTATCGCGTACGTTTCTGCGTTAGTGACGGCCGCGTTCGGGGAATCGCTCGTCGCGGCCCGTAATTTTCGACGTAATAAAGAAACGCATATATGGAGATTCCATTACCGGGCTCAGCTGTTTCAGGGTCGCGGTGCATTAAACAAATTTATACGGCACCTGACTGTCATAAAAGACACGCGGCATACGCGTCATCGCGATCGTGCTTTCGTCGCCGTTAAACGGTTATGCGCGCCACAGGCGGATCGTTTTCATAATATCGCACCGCCGATCGCGGGAAAAGAGGTGAAAAATAAGTGACGCGTAGTAGAGGGAGAGGAGAGACGTTCACAATCGACGTGGAACGAGTCGCGCGATGACGACGACGACGACGACGACGACGACGACGGCCTCGTCTTCGTCCGCGACGACGAGAGGTCACCGAGAAGACGCGAGAAAGACGGTGTGGTGTGGACGGGTCACAGGGAGGTCAAGAGGCTGCCGGCACGCGGGGTTGACGGATAAACAATAATGATTTAATGACCATTTCGTACGCGAACGACACGAAATTCTATGATCGCGGCGCCTAATGACACGGCACTTGCTACGAGGCTGCAATTATTTTGCGGCACGTTGAATACACGAGGTGACGTCATCGTCGGTGCCTTCTCACGCCCTATGACCAACCGACCGCAACAGGAAAGATGCACTCCGCCCTAGAAGCTCGTCCGTTAACACTCGCGTAGTACATCTTTCCGAGTGTTTTCTTCTAAATTTCAATTTCGAAGTCAATTACGCTAACCGTCATATTGTAAAATGTCACGCTGTTATTTTTATTCTGCTTTCGTCTTAGAGAACTGCCGAAATCGAGCATATTTTGTTCAAAAATTTTAATTTTCGCTCAAATGTCAGAGCGCGAAGTTTTTTCTCGAAGCTCGCTTTGCGGATCTCTCGTCTGGCAATCGTGAAACTCACTCGAGCGTCGCGACGATGCGAGGCATCTCGGATCGCATCAATACGTCCGGCTGCTGCGGACGGTCTTCGAAATGCGCCCGTGACCGCGGCCGGCTCGCATGGGGTTACGCTCCAGTCTCGACCCCTCTCAAGAGGCGGGGAACGATCGCGATTCTTCTCGTGGAAGAGAATCCCAGCTGCGTCTGGAATCTTCCTGTTCCCCGAATAACGAAACGATCCGTCTGAGCTTGTGGCCGCGGCAGCGTTTATCGCGCCCACCAAGGGAACAGGAAAATATCGTTTTCGTATATATAGGAAATCTCTTTTACGATGCGGAATAGACGATGCGGTATATACCGCTAGCCGATTAATTTCTCGTAAACGCGGGCCGCCTCTTTAATTTCGTCATAAGATATCCGGCGCGGGAGCGCGAGCGCAAGATGCTCGTGCTGTTGTAACGAGTCCCGAATCGAGGCTATCGTAATTCCGACTCTCGCAGCGTTGGATAATCCGACGATTTAAATAAAGTATCAATTAACGCTTGATACTCGATATGGTTACTTAAAGACTCCCGCGTACTCAGATTGTGTTCAATATAAATCAGATTTTTATCACGGGAGCGGTTCTCGAATGTATTTGCCGTGAAGATCTTCCGGGCTCGATCGTTGAACAATTATCGTCGATTTATCAATGAAAGGAAGTGTCACATTGCCGAGATCGAGAGGCATCTTGGAAACGCATCAACGTCGAGGCCGCGATCATTCTGCGGATAATTGCGCCTTCGCTCGATAATCTCGATTCGTTTCGATTGCCGCGGGACGATTAAGTCGCGCGCGCGTACGTCGCGCAGAAAAACACTTCGCGCAGTGACGCAATCGTGGATTTCTAAATCGAACACGGAACTGGAGATGAAATCGCGGATTTATCGCGGCCGCAGGACGGGTTGAAGATAAACGCGCGATCACGCAGACTGTGTCCGCGCGATGCTGCCGGACGGTGATAAATAGCCGATGTCCCGACAGAAGTCAGTGAGCATAAAGCTTAATTTCAATATGAATGAAACGGCAGTTCTGAACGCTGTTTGGAAATAAGATATGTCGGTGCAAACATATTTCAGAATGCCGAAACGCCGCCGCGAGTGATGGTTCGATCGAAGAATTCGTTGATCATTTCGGCGACTATTTTCTTCTCGTAAAACTGTCGGAGAGCGATACGTTGTCATTTTTAAAAAAGTAATTTACAGCGTAAGGCCAGATTAAGATCACGTATTTGATAAATTCACACGATGTTTCAATGTCCGAATAAACGACGTACACACATTACATTTCGAAGATCTATCTTCTTACTTTTCTATGCCGGAGGCACGTTTCGTTTATTTTACATATTTAAGCGGAGACGCTGCGAATAAAAACTTTAGCACACTAGTCAACAATTCAGAAACTATTCTTTTGACCTCATACGATATGTCGATTAAGATAATTTACGATGACATACTCTCGTTGGTAAGAAAACGATTCAAGTAACCATCGATTCAGTTTTTAAGCGCTGGTTTTGTTACTTTGGATAGAAGATTTCATCAGGACGCCCGATGCGATCGTTATGCGCAGTTGCTTTCCAAAAATCGATAGCTACTATGACCCACTAATAGTCCCTCGTTGGAGTGGGCGATCGTTGATTTACGATTGATCAACGCGATAGATCGCGTTGTGCATTTTTTAAACTCGAATCGTTTTGCTCAGCTGTTTGCTGTAAAAGGCTCCGTAATTTATAATATAAGAATTAAGATTTAGTATTTAACAAATTCTATAAGAACTAAAACTATGAGTAATAACATTTAACTGTCACGAAATGTTTTAAATTAAAACGTTATCATCGTTTACGTAACTCGTGAAAGTCATATAAACACACAGTCGCACAAACACGTCTTGTTTATGATTTTATTTTGTCTTCACAGCTAAAGTCACATGCGAATTTTCAGTTGTTACGTGACTTTCGACTGCTATACATCGTTTTCTCCTAATAAAAGATGTTATACTTATCAAAAGGTTTAAAATACTTTAAGAAAAAAGTATAACAAACTAGACTAAGCATAAAACTTATATTATACTATAAGGATATAGTATTGTCGTTTCTTTTAATCACCAAACTAAAATACGAATGGAACTCTACAATACGATAGAATCCTCAAGTGATGTGGCATCGTTAGTGACGTATACATCGTTGGTGACATATACGTATTATCCCGTTTATAAATGCCAAGTAAGATGGGCTCTTGACAAATATATTCATATAAATAAGAGATAAAAATAACTTATTATAAAGTAACTATCGAAGTATAGATACATATATACATATATGTATGTTGTTTCTTTAGAAGTGTTATGAAATTCATCTAACTTTCCAAGAGTGGGAGTATCATTATTATCACTATCATCTAAGACTTAAATATACGTGTACTGTGTGTGAATTCAGATATTCCGTTGTAACTGACTTACTTTCACATATGAGATCCGCGCATTTTATAACCTGTTATTATTGCTTTGTAAGTATCTTAAAGATATTTACAAACATAATTATTAAAATCTTAGAGATTATTAATAAATTTATATTGTTTTTTTTCAAGATATGTAAAACTATGTACTATCTCTACAGAGATTATGTAAAACATGTACAAGACTTTCATGCGTATAATTTAAATGGACTATATATATGTTTTGATTGTATACCGTGGAGGTAAGAATATGTAAAGAAAGTCTATAATATGTATTATCAAGGGATAAAAAGTTAGTGGGATGAAAAGAAAGAGATTTGCGGTGATCTTATAATCAGATTTAGACTTAGAATATTTTCTTCACGCAACATGATTGCAATCAAAACATTGTTTTGAGATTATGTAAAGAAAAATAGTTTAAATTTAATTAGTTTGATTCTTAATGACTAATGGGGCTACGTGAAATACGCTTATATGCCAATTCACGAAAAAGTAAAAAAAAAAAAAATATTACTCGGATATGGGGGTCTTCCCGGGTTCAATTGATAAAAAATCAAATCGTTGATAACAATCGGCCAGTAGAAAGCGGATGCAGAGTCTTGTTTGCAAAAAAAGACGATAAGTATGTCGATTTTGTGTCGAAACGTTTCAACTTATATTTAAGTCATCTTCAGTCGAACAATAAA
>QVNW01004887.1:0-21753 GCA_014825475.1 Pseudomyrmex flavicornis
ATATCGATATATATCGCATATCGATATATATCGCATATCGATATATCGATCTTTTTTTTGTTTCTAATTGCCGATTCCAGCAAAGTGTTGAAATTTGATTAACCATAATGTAATATTGGATATGTCCAATGGATTATAGATGATCTATTTGATAGAATATAAAATTACCTCAATATTACATGAACTTCAGCCACGCATTCTTTCTTATGCAATACTCCCTGACTGGAAATCATCACTTTCACCCGGTTGTATCTCCAGAACTGTGCCTATGCTTATCTTGAAATTTTATTGGGATTAATGTTTCATCTAATAATATTTGCCATGAAAAAAAGTTTGAAATTCGAGGTCCAAAAAATGGGTAAAATTTGCCATAACTCTTTATGATTTTTCTCGGCATCTACGTTGAGATTTAATTTTGAATTCTCGTCAAGAATCGATATTTATAGCTTTTGCAACACACAATCAACTGTGTTCCCAGTAGCCTATTTTGTCATTCTAATTGGAAATCTTGGAGTCACTACTACTCTTCTTCCAGATCAAAAATATATCGTATCGTATACAAAAAATATAGAAATATAATTTGCGATTTTTTTTTCTTCTATCTGCATTGTGATTTTATGTTTGAATTGTCAGATGAAAATCGATATTTATATAATGTGTGTAAATCGGGAAATGCGAAGCTCTCTCTCTTTGTCACGGAAACATCGTTGAATGCGCGCGCAACATATAATTGACACACTCACTGAAAGCGTGTTCGCTCGAACGTTTCCGCGCGGAGCTTGCGCTTATCTTCGCGAATTTAATTGAGTTGCTCTTCCGCTTTCTCTTCCTTTTGCATGGCAAGATATTACGCATTAACGCGGAAACGAGGCAAAATCAAGAGTCGACGCGTTAGACACCTTCCTCGTCGCGCCACAATAAACGCGCGCCGCATAATTCGTCCGGCAGACAGTGAATAGACTTTACAATGAAGCCCTGTGTCCTGGGCACGGTGTAATATCAACGCCAAGTTTCTCATATATACATATATATATATATACATGTAACAGAGTTGCCGCGAGACGTTAACGGCGACGAGTCCGGGAGTAAATCGTGACTGCGCGCGAGTTAACCGTCTGATATCACACCGAGACACTCGGCTTAGCGCTCTCGTATCTCGATATTGCGTATCACAACTGCGGGGAGGGAAGGGGGTTGCTATTACGCAAGCTTTCGGAATCAATTTCGATCGGAACGATATCGATCAGCGTCGTTGTTTTTTTTTTCTTCCTTTCTCTCGACAGGGAAAGAAAAACGATAAAAGTCGGAATCATTCAATCGAGTGGAATCGATTTCGAAAAAGTTACGTAACGGGCTACTCGCTGAGTTAAATATTATTCTTTTACGGATTGTAACGCTTCGTGAAACCGCTCGAACTTTTATCCTTGGCGTTTCTCCATTGAGAGAAATATATAAGATCGATTTCTCAACGTCGCCGTTCCGCGCCGTCTGTTTCGATGTCACTCGCCGTTCGCTCGAAACGTCATTTAATCAATTGTGTTAAATTGTGTGTGTACGCGCCCGCGGTGACGTTGAATTCGCACAGCTGAAAAAGCGCAAGGAAGAAGAGTTTTCCGATTGAAATTGTGGGGGATATATAACACATCGCGCGCGTTACGTAACGCGACGCGCGCGATATTAAGCGAACATTCTTCCACGCGCTCGGTCGTTTCGCGCGCGCACTGAATTATACGCGCGCGCTCTCTCCCTCTTTACCGCGTCTTACTAGTACTTCAGACATTATTCAGCGGAAAGTCGACGGCGAGATTCCGACGTCGTAATTGCATCCAGAAACCATGAGAGTGTGAGCGTTGCCGCGCGAATTATTAATGTTTCGCGATTAATTCAACGTTCAATTTTCGATCCGACCGCGTGGTCGTTCACGATAGATTAATGAAATTAAAAGTTGAAAATATACAATTTTTCCATTCGTCTCGACAGGGAGTAGAAAATAGAAGGGACGATTTAACGCACACGCGATGACGGTACTTCCGAGCTTTGACTTTTTTTTTTTTTTTCCGTCGCAATCTTTTTGCCTTGCCTCGGTAAAAAGGGCAAAAGGAACATGTCGAGTGGTCGAAACGGTTTCGAGCTTCTCGTACAGTCCCGCCAATCTGATTCTGTGTCCTTACGTCCCGAGAATCGCCAATGAACCTTCAACCTGGCCCATCACAGTCCATTGTGGAACTTCCAAGACTCTCACCCCATCGAACCGACCTCGTCTCTCTCTTTTTCTCTCTCTCTCTCTCTCTCTCTTTCTTTCCCTTCACGAGACCCTCTCTTCCACCTCTTTCTCCGCTCATCTCGCTGTTCCTCACCATCCGCATTCCTCGCGAAACCTCCGGAATAATGGAGTCGCTGGCGGAAGGACGACTCGTCACGCCGTGAACGCACGAACCTGCATTTTTATATTTCGATGCAGAAGTGCGGCGCAAAAAAAGAGAAACAGAGATAGAGAAGTCTCCCGTATTTCTCGGTTTTTTTCTTAAAAAAAAAAAAACGCTGCCGGCATTTTTATTGAAAAATTTTCGCGTAAATATTATTACGCGTGTCGCAAATCGATAATGATAATGCGATATTGAACGGAGAATAATGAGAATTAAGTTTTTTCTTCACACCCGCGAAATACACCTCGCTTGTGTGAGATACTTTTTGTTATTCCGAAGGTTCGCTCTCGTAAAGTTTATCGGTTCAAGCGCGAAACGTCAAATCTCTTATGTGAGATCTGTCAAAACCAGAAGGTGTGTGTGTGTGTGCGCGCGCGGTCGTGTTGTATTTTTATAACCACTGAAGGTGACAGCACTCGTAATAATTCTCTGCGAGCTGCGAGATCTATATGGCGGAAAACTTGAGGCATCTCGTGCTTAGCTTGCGAAATGAAGTTCAAAACAAACCGCAACTCCGTCTTAATCACTTTTCACGGCTTCAAAGATATGGAAAACGACTCTGTGAAAAGAGAAACAGTGTTTTTCATTTATTTATTGCGTTTAATATAAATTGTCTTGAATTAATTTAATTAATATAAATTACATCTCTCTTCCTTTTAAAATTATAAAATATTACAATTCGTGCAGTGGCGCGTTTAGCACAGTTCATCGCTTTCGTATTGAAATTTTAGAAAGACCCACTCCTTTCATCGCCTTTTATCGTAAGGATAATCGGCCGCGTCAGTCATTTTCCTCACGTGTTCTAAATAATCTCGCCCGAGTGACTATCGCCGCTCCCCTCGGATAGTCACTTCCCTCACGTAACTCGAATATTGTCGAGCAATCGATAATTTCTCTCACGTATTTTCAAATTTCGTCAAACAAACCCCTCCCGCTGTGTGTCGGCCACGTGTTCTAAATGATTTTGCTCCTTTTCGAACCTTCGTAAAATTCTCCGCACGATCCGGACGTTATAATTCGGTAATTACGAGAAAGTTTGAAGAATCCGCGAGAGAGAGAGAGAGAGATAAGTATTCCGCTATACGCGGGTCGTGTGCTCTTTTCGCGCGCGCGTTTCTTCCTGATCTCGCAACGAGAATTTTACGACCTTCCACGCGAAACGTGTCCAGATTGGGCGCCGTGTGTTTTACACGGCGGTTAAATCACACACATCGACGGAACGGAAGAGAGAGAGAGAGAGAAGTTCGATCATTTTATACGTTCCCTCGCGAGACGCAGCGAAAGTCCTCGGAAACTTTTCGAATAACTCGACGATCGTCCCAAGTTGGATACGATATTTCCGCTCGTCCCTGCATCGGCCGGTCGTGGAACGAGGAAATCTCCACCAAAAACGACGAACCTTTTCGGGATCTTTGACACGGACAGCGAAAAAAAAACTCATCTCGCCCATGTAACATTTATTGAAACTTTTATCTTTGGGACGGGAATTACGTCGTAAATTGTCGCATCCCGAAATGAATGTTTTCGATTACCGAATTACAGCGATTTTTGTGTTTTGACGAAAGTGGTATGTGTAGTGTGTGCGCGCGCGCGCAAAATCTATCAAGTGTCGCGTGAAAAAAAATATTTGAAATTGTTATTCTCTTTTTTTATTTACTGGGTTAGAGCAGTTGATGCACACTACAATACTGTCTTTTGAAGCGTCCTCAGCGAAACACCAATATTTTAACAACTATCGTTGTGTAGTCGCCATTTAGTGCGGTTGTGGTTTGGAAAAGAAAAAATACGCGATATATAAATACGCGATATGTGTTTTTTACTGTTTCGCGACGATTCGGCTTTTTTTTTTGCTTCGCTTTCTTTGTTTTCCATGCGCGACAAAACCCACGCGCGCTCAGTCTTGATACAGATTTTAAAACAAAACAATGCATATATATATGTTTCTGTAAAAGAATGTTAATTAATCTATTTGCTATAATTAAACGCGTGATTGAGATATTTTAGTTCCGAGAGAGTGTCGCGATGTTTAATTTCAATTGATTTAAAAAGTTCCGTTTTGAGATTTTTAAACAAACTCTTTTTTAAATATTTCTTTTTAAATGAATATCCCTGAGATAATCGTGAGCAAAAAAAGATTGCAGCAAGTTTCGGAGGCGGGGGAAGAGGGGGAATTTTCTCTACGCAACTTTTACGCGAAAATCTACACAAAAGCGATTGCTACATTTCCTTCCTTTTCTTTGTTCGAATATAATTTGTAACTTCGCCAGAGAAAGTTGTCTTCCCTTTCTGAAATATTAATAAGAACTTTCGTTGAGTATATCTTTTACAAAAGTCAAAGCTTGGTCTATATATATTCGAGAAGTGCTGTGTTTCAAGACACACTTATAAAAAAAAAAAATCGAATCTCGTTCGCTCGCTCGCTCGCTCGCGCGCAAGCCGTCAATATTCATCCCCGAGCTCTTCCCTCGAAGAAGTGCGCATGTTTAAGACAGCGCGATCCAATTATTTCGGTCGTCTGTCGTCGCGCGCGATCAACTCGTCGTCGTCGTCGAGGCCGAGAAGCGAAAAACGTGAGAGCGAGCGCAAATCCGTGACAGCTTCCTTCCGCGCGCGCCGCCGACTCAGCGCAATATTTCACTCTCTTTCTCTCTGTTCGGGGCAGGGCGTATCGACATTTCGAGAGAGCCACGGATTCCGTAAGTGGCCGTCATTAGAGTGTATAAAAACCGATATAATAACGCGTCCTCGTGCCGGGAATAAATGCGAGAACCCAATCCCGCGCGCGTTATCAGACAGACTCCCCGGAGAAATTATCCTCCGCTCGCAATTTTTTTTTTCTCCCTCTCGCTCCGCCTTTTGTATGGAACCCTACAAAGTAGCCAATTATCCCGAGGTCTCTTTCTCCAAAAGATTTGTGACGACAATATACTCGCTCATCCTCTTCGAAACGTTTCCCAGTTTTTTATTTTTGCTCGTTATGGCGAGTTTTCCTTAAATTATACTATTTATTATCTCTCATCTTATCTACATCATATTTATATTAAAAAAAGGTTATACAATAGGTTTATGTGTGTGTTACTTAAAAAACGTTACGTAACGTCGTCGTCACACATTTCATATCAATATAAAACAAAACAGGTCTTCAATTATACAAATAAAATACAAAATGTGCTAGCTTTTTCCTTGCTCCGAAATTGACTTGCGAATTTACGGTGGAGCGTCGGAATTTGAATTTTGACACTTCGCACATTGTTACGCATATGTTTCAACGATCGTATCGTGCAACGAAGTTCCTGAAACGCATTTGTCAATCGTACCATCAGAGACCGGACTATATAACGCGCCGTTATATGTTCGGCGAAACCGCGGTGACACAGGCGGTGAGAAATTACATTGCGTCTGTGTTGTGTCTCGCATGAGAGACACAACGTGTCTCTTCCTTCAGAAACGTAATCTTCCTCTTAAACGGCGCCTCTGTCTTAAGTGGCGCAACGCCCTTATAGCAATCTGTAAATGGCGGTTCACACGTTTATGCAACGCCTCGTAAACGCGAGGTGCTCTCCTCTTTCCGGTTTGACGATTGTTTCACGAACTCTAACATCTCGAGGCGCGATAATCCGCGCGATAACTCGCGCTTGTGTGTGTGTGTGTGTGTCAATTTTCATAAAAGACGCGATAAACTTTCCCTCTCGCTCCTTCCGGAGCTTCTCTTTTTTGCGTTGTCCTGTTATGTTGCAGCGGAACGCTCAAAATGCTATTTTAATTAAAACCGCTGTTTCAAAACGACTTCACCGTGAAATACCTTTCCGAGGAGTGGGCGTGAGCGCGCGCGCGGAGTGTTAATAATTCGCGAGAGCTGCGCAACGGGAGTCACACCGCAAACCGCGAGAAATATTCTACTTATTATTTTCAACTCAAGCGGTCGCTCTCTTTCACACTCTCTCTTTCTCTCTCTCTTCTCTCTCTCTCTCTCTCTCTTTCTCTTTGCGAATTTAAATAGCTCTTTAACTGCCTTTCACCAGCGTGTGCAAAGCGCTTCCGAATAATTACGCGGGGATTTTCCAGAAATCGCGCCACCTTTTCTTAATTGCGGCAATTTGCTATTAAATTGAAAAGAATGGCGATTACGCGCCGACGCGACGTCTCGAATTGCGGCGTTAAACGCGCGTGATTTTAAGAAGAACCGCTTCCGCGTTCTAATCGCTCCTGGATGTCGAATTTGCGTCGCACGCAAATAATCCTATTTACCCCTATATGCACCCCGCGATATTGTTTTCTTCGTGTGATACGCGCGCGCGACGTGCTGTTACGAAGACGCGGTGGTGGCGGTCGAAACGCGCGCGCGCGCGCTTAACTTTGAGCTATTGCGCTACATTCGACACATTGTACGCTCATGCTCGCCAACGGGAATGTTGTCCCTCGAAATGCAAAATCTGCTTGCACGAGAGAACATTGGTCTCACTCGAGTTTCCGTCTACACGGCTTGAATTAAACTCGGTTTCTTAGACTCGATATCCGACGGATTAATTAACACTCGGCCGAACAAGTCGAATGCTCGACGAAAGAAGCGTTCGTTCATTTAGTTTTATTTTTTTTTTTTTAACGTGATATTATCTTTAAATGACAGTGAGTAAAGTTTTATATTCTACGCGAATCCAAAAAAAAACCAAACTTTTAATTAAAATTGAACTTCGCGTATATACACTTTGAAAGTAAAATTGTTTTTGCGCGGTGATATATTTGTGGAAAAAAAAAACGTACGGAGCAAATGGAAGATTATATTTTTGCGAATGTGGCGCACAATCTGTATATTTTCTCATTTTGCTCACTTTCGTACGTATTTATTCAGCTTAATTAGCGACTACATTTTCTCCTATTGATTTTTTTTTTCTCTCTCTCTCTCTCTCTAGTCAGTTTTTATTTTTATTTTGTAAATCTCGGGATATTCAAACAGTCAGGCTACGCTGTAGCCTCGCTGTATAAGATTTGTTAGGTCTGCAACTTTTGTTATTTGCGTTTTCATTTTTTTTTCTTTTAATTTTTGCTTATGTTGCACTTAATAAAGATATTAAAATTATTATTAAGATTATGTGATTATTATTGTAATATTTGAGCAATTCGCATAATCTGTTTATACGAACTTTTACTTCGTACACGTGCACTCACACACACGCGCGCGCGTATGTGGCACAGAGACGTCAAAGAGGAGCTCTCGCGCAAACTCGGGTCGCGCATCAATCAGGCGAATTGCCGAGTTTACCTCGAAAGATTATATCCCGACTTTGGCACTTCTTGTCCGAGAGGGGAAACTGACAAACCCGAAATGTCCCGTCTCCGGCACGCGCGCGCCAGAATCCTCCAGAAATCGAAGTTCCGGTAACTCATGCGCGAGCATTAACAGAGAGAGTGAGAGAAAGAGAGAGAGAGAGAGAGAGACTCGCGCGTCTCCCCGGAAGACCCGCAAGTCAGATACCTTGATTACTTAGGCGAGTATTGATTTTATCGGCTAGCGCGATTCACGGGTTTCCGTGCCATTAAGCGACCGACTTAATAATTTCTGCCGAGAGATTCTGCGAGAAATAAATTGACTTCGCAACGTGAAAATACTCTCGACTTTGAAAACATTATAATATCGCTATGAGATATCGCTCGATATTTCGTAATATCGAGACAAGCCGTTCGGTCAACAACAATGTGGCGTGTCTCGGTGCTTCCAGGACTAATAAAGCTTCGAGAGCTGGTGAGATCGCCGAAAATCCGCGACATCGAGGTCAACGTCAGACAGGCGGATCCGGACTCGTACAGGCAGGTTCTTTCCGAGATGAAGAGCAAGGAAATACGAAACCTCATCGTGGACACGAGACCGGAGCACATGCACCACCTCCTCCGAGTGGTACGTCACTGTACACAAATGTTTGCTCTACCACGTAAAATTACGTTTCCAAGTTTTATATTATTTCAAAGTTTTAATTTGCAAATTATAGATGATTATCTAAATTCGAATGTCACATTAGAATTGCGAACAAGACACCTCCCCCCAAAAAGCAAATTTTTGTTAACAAACAAAAACCAAACAAAACCGATTTTGAATTATTCTCGAAACGTATGTTAACATGTTACAAAATATTAAAAATATGTTGTATGTTAAAAAAGTTGAAATGAAACTAAAAGACCGAATGATTAACGTTAATGGAATTGTCGCGATAAGAAGTTGAAAATTGGTTTCGAAGATAGAGAGAGAGAGAGAGAAAGTAAAAAAAATCGGCTCTCGCACACTTCATATAAATTCTATTTCGTGGGAACGATCTCCCCCTCCCTTTTGCACACGACTGACCGTATCGCTTTTCCACATTACCTTTGCAGATCCTGCAGCTGCAGATGAACGATTACAAGTACCACTACCTCTTCACGACTTTCGTAAGTACCCCAGGGATATTGAAACGCACAGTGAAAATTTCAACTCGGTCCGCAACTCGATCCGCAGACTCGCTCGCTCGCTTTTCCGCAGGATATCGAGACCTTCGACCTCGAGGACTTCAAGTACAATTTCGTCAATATCACTGCCTTTCGTCTGGTCGACGCGGACGACGTCGGCGTACGTAGCATCCTGAGGGACATGGAACGCTATCAGCCGTCGGGAAACACGATCCTCAATAAGTCGAGAATCATTCAGGTGAGCGCGTGTCAACGCTTCTCGTGTTTATACAGAAAAAAAACACGCACTTCTGAGAGAGAGATATATACATCGATAACGACACTTTTACGATCAGATAAAATTTTAGTACCACTGAAATAGTCTGTACGTTTAAGATAGTTTCGCAAGAAGATGCGCGCTTCTCTTCGCGTAACAAGTACCTTGTACGCGTGAGTGGTGCCGAAGGGTGGCGCGGCCCGCTTTCATTTCGTGGCCAGTGACACCGCTCCGTTGAGAGAGATTGGCAACATCTCGATGAAAGATGTAAACCGATTTATTGTTGCCGCGTTGCATATCCGTTATTGTATCCGCAACGATGTCGGGTGCCGTTGATACGTTAACGCTGCCAAATGCTTTATGGGTCCATAAAATCGGTTAAAAGCCGGTCGGAAACAAACGCGTACGCGCGCCCGCGCGTTACCATACATCGGGGTAAACGAGAATCATATTGTTGTACGAAGTACCGGCGAAGCAACTGCGAATTTTCTCCGCGCGCAATTAAGTTGCGCGGTTTCGAACAAAAAACGCCGAATGAAAACTTCTTCATTGTGATCACGAGAACTTGCAACCGGTTTTTCAATTGAAAAAAAAAAACAAAAAATAGCCGCGTGTAAAAAAAGAAGAGAAACGCAACGCGATATAAAATAAATAAATTTATTGTAGTATTACGGTCATTTCGCATTATCAGCTTTGATCTACGTCGAAGTGTATCCTGTCATGAAATCTACATAAAATATTACACAAATATCGCGCGCGCGAGAGGGAGATATCGGAAAATGGAAATGTAGCCTTTGACTTTGCGCTTTGAATGTACGTGTTCCTCTAGCCATATTTCGATAGTTCTATTAAGTTTGTGTACGATTTTCTCTTCTTCGCAAATGCAATGTGGAAAAACAAATTACATTTGCATTTAAATTGTATAACGTTGTATCCAAAAACGCACACGCGCGCGCACACACACACACGTATAGCTACAAAGTCAACTAATGGTGTTCACATTGAGATAACGCGTGTTTTATTTGTACATTTGCGCAAATAATTTTCATTGGCCAAGCTAGGACATGACGCGCTAACGTAAACTATAGGTACGTTTGCGCGGAGAATTCATATGTAAAGTATTTATGAAAATTATCGTCGTAATACAGATATAAAACAAGTAATAAAATGTTGTGTGTTCTTCGAAATTTTACACAAAATATTAATAATAATAATAATAATATAATGAATTTGTAGAAAACCAGGAAATTTGTTTTCTATTCCTGTTTTTTTTACTGAGTATATACCGCCGCGCGGGTGGAACGCAACCTCAATATGATTACGAAATTTACATGGCTAAAAATGAGATTCGGGAGGAGGAAACAACTTTCCCGCTTGATGACGTGTAACAGAATTACGCGGCGCGTAACATTTCGCTATGTATGTAAAATTTCTTGCGGCCGGCCGCGCGCAACGTGTCCGTCGCAACGCGTTCACGACGCGTGAAGCTAAACGTTTTTTCTTTTTTTTTTTTTCCAATTTAGATGCAGATCAGAATGTCGTCGTCGTCGTCGCCGTCGTCGTCGTCGTCGTCGTCGTCGTCGCCGCGACGTCGTGAAACTCCACCGATGCGCGTCGCGACGACGACACAGCGGCGTTTCGTAATCGCGTTTCGTATCACGCATATGCGTGCGTGCGTGCACAGATGCGCGATTGCGGACTGTGTGAATGGCGTGCCAATGAAGCACCGTACGTACGCGGGAGAAAATCGCGCGCGCATCTAATCGAGCTTCCGCCCGATTTATCGGTTGTTCTCCCTCCATCCCCCTCCGTTTGTTCATTTCGATTTCTCTCTCGACGTGCGACATCTTCGTTGATAAATTTATAGGCGCCGTTCTTCTTAGGATCTCGAGTTTCTAAAAAAAAAAAAAAAAAAAAAAAAAAATAACGTTAGGTAATCTTCAATTTTCAAGTTGTTGCGTCTTTGCCAGTTCGAGAGGCACTTCTGAATTCTCGGTTTCTTGAAGTTCTCGATTCATCAACTTCTTCTTGAATTTTCAAGTTTCAAGCGCGCCAAGTGCGCTCGAATCTTCTCTTCTCGGAGATTCTTGGACCCCTTAAACGTTCCCGATGAAGAGAGCACTCGTGGAAACAAATAGAATCTTAATCTGATCGCAACATAAGGACACGCATTACACGTGTGACGTAAAACGTTTTGATGATTAAAGTAATCGCGAAATCTCGCGCGCGCGCGCGCGAATTCTCTTCTCGCGTGTGACATAAATAATTTTCCAAAACGTGAAACGATTTGCGATAATTAATACTCAAGCTCTCTTTCTATTCGCGTTTTTTTTCCCGCGGAAATGCAAATAATAATCCTCCGAATTGAAGCCGAAATGAATAAAAACCGATTTTCCGCGCGATCTCGCACTCGAATCATTTCCACAAATGTTGCATATAAGCGAATCGCATCACGAAAGACGTTTCTCTCGCAAACGGCAACCTTTCTTCGATTTTCCGACACAAATGTGCAATATTTACGATAAGTGAAAGAGGACGAACACGTTTCGAACAATACGCGCGAAACGTCTCGTCGAAATCGCGTTGTTAATGTTTCGTACGAGACAGACCGTATATCCGAGACCGCGTTGCGCATCTCGGACGTTCTTTACGATTAGTATTATTTTTCGCAATTCCCTCCTCCTCGTTCGTCTGTGGGGATGGCAAAAACTCTGGAAGGGTTATTTGCATGTAATAACAAAATACCGAGAATACCCGCCGGGTTCGGAGGGGGAAAAACGCGATCTCTTTTGTCCGAACGAACGTCCGGAAGGGATAACGTAACACATTTCCGTAGAAATGCATATTTGCCGCGTTCGCGGGAAAGAGAAAAGTACATCCGCAAGGAAATGTCATTATTTCGTTACTGCGCTTCTGTCTGCGACAGAAAGAACAACAGAAGATAATCTTTTATTTGATGTTTTTATATAAATAAATGATATATTTGTCTATCGCAAAAATATAAAAAAATAATGTACGTAAATACACGTGAATAATAATTTACAAATTATTTATGTGATAATTACATTAATTTTACTTAACAATTTTATATATACGTTACGAGAAAAATGTGATGTGGAAACTATGAATTTCTTAATGAATTTCAGATAATCGAAAGTACATTCTGATTCTTGTCGGGTCTTCGCCGCGGCGGCGTTGGACAAATTGTAAATAGACAATCTGAAATTCCAGATGCGATATTGAGATTAAAAAACTTGGCCGCATTTACAATTCATGAGAAAATGCAGAAGAGGTGGGGGGGGGGGGGGAAGGGCTTGAACTTTTCGAAGCGGCGCGCGACGCGAAAAGACATATATTCCGGAAGTTAATAATATGTATCTTAAAAGCAGACTTTGAAACTCGCTTTAAAAACTTCTTCTTTTAACAAAAAAAAAAAAAAACATTTTCTTGATCTCCGTGAATTATTTATTTTTTTTTCCGTTGCCGATGCCGCCGCGTCTACGGAAAACTGAATTTCCTGCGAAAAACCGCGTCAATATCCCGCATACTATTTATATTCAAGATCACTCCGTCTCACAACGGAATTTCTCGCGTTTATTGTTCGTTGGAATTTTGGACGCCGCGAGCGTAGGCGGCGGGATTACGAGGCAATTTCGGGCCGGTCTAATTGCTCGCAAAAATGTTATCAGACGTGGTGGGATATCAGTGAAACAACTCAAGTTAATGTCCGCCGCTTAGCGGAAAACGTCCACGCAGTTGTTCGGGAATATTGCCAGAGATAAGGGGGAGAGGGGGATTTAAAATGTGTTTGCGAAACACTCCACAGTTAAAATACCAAAGTTCCAATATAGTTAAAAAACTGTTAAAAGCGGTATAATTACATAAAGCACAAAATAATAGTAGAAATATCTTTTTCTATTTACATCCAGCCTGTTGGCTCGTATTGACTCTAAGATTTTTGGTCGAACATTTTCACAAGCTTTATAAATTTGTTGTTTCTATTTCTTTTTTTTTTTTTTTTTTTTTTTTTTATATCCAAAAAGGGAGCACGGAGAGACTAGTCGACAGTTATTATTTTCTTTATCTTGTTAGCAAAATGCACACGCTCGAGCTTTTCTAGGACTTCTTTTCGCTTTTAAACGTGATCATCCTTCTTCTCCCAGGTCTGTCCGACTTAATTTTGCGAAAAATATTTTACTCGCGCGCACGTTTAAATATAATTTATTTGTTTGTCGCAAGTGCGAGTTACTTGTCACATACGGAGATAATCAATTTTCAATCTGCGCGAACCTTGAAGTTCGCGCATTTTAGAGAACACGAAGCGCGCGCGCGCACGATCGACCGCACCATCAAGTTTAAGAGCCTGCCGGCAATTTTCTCGAGCGGTCTCCAAATAATACTCCCTATTCACTTTCGAGCGAATTGTCAAGGCGCTTCCGTATTGTCGGGGACAACCTGTTCGCATCGTCGGTTTGCGCGCTCGCGCGCGCAACACCTACGCAAGCACCGTGGCTTGCGAAATTACCTGCGGGTTGGCTTTTGTTTCGACACCACTCTCGAGAGCGTCGCGCATTCCCCTCTCCCTCTTTTCCGTTCGTCGCCGCCATCCGCCGTCAAGTTCCTCGCTCTTTTGCGAACCCTCTTAGCCGCGTTCTTCCTTTTCCGCGTCGCTAAACGACCGAGTTAGCTCCGAGCACAAAAAGCTCGGTCACAATCAACGCTCGTCGGGAGAAAGAAAAAGAAAGACGCGGCGGTTTTAGACGGCCGGGAGGGTCGAGAGAATAAAGAAGAGTAGGCGGTTCCAGCGAGTAAACAGCCGCCGAGAACAGCGAAAAGCATAGCCTTTCTCCTTGCGGTAGCTTCGACGGGGAAAACATATTATAGACCCGGGGGTGCTTGCTTACACATAAAAGCGCGATACAAGTGCGGAGCCCCGAGAGAGAGAGAGAGAGAGAGAGAGAAAAAGAGTGGAAGAAAAGAGAGAACGCGAGTAAAATAGACCGACTCTTTCATAATGGAAGCGAGTAAGACGCGGTCGGATAAGAAAAAGCTTGTTACACCAACGAGGAAACCGCAGATGCATACTGATCGCGCTCACCGACACACAGCGAGAGGGTTTCACCCCTTCGTTCGTTCACGCTTTCTGTCTTACTTCACGCTCTCTCTCTCTCTCTCTCGGCGAGCGCATCGAGGCAGAAGATGGACTTTTTCGGTATCGCGCGGACGAGAGAAAACGCGCGCACGAACGTGTGCGAGCCGCTGATGTAACGGCGTAATGAGAGGGATTTGCGCCAGACCGTGATGAAGAAACTACCGGCGCCGGTGGATAGCCGGCTTAATTGAGAGATTTTGTGAGCTCAAACGACTTCTCGGGTCTGGGAGGAGGAGAAAAAAAAAGGAAGCGAAACTCCGTGTTTCCGAGCGATGATATAAGGTATAATACGCTACTGTGGCTTTGTGTAAGTAATAAAACTTGATATTTGAATTTTCAATTGTTGTACAATTGCCGCGCGCGATAAAATCGCAAAAGATTCGCGCCTGGTTGAAGTCCACTCTCGGCAATATATAACAAGTGGGAAATATTATCCTTCTCCGCTCCGCCGAGCGAAAAAGCTTTTATATTCGCGAAAAGCTACTCCGATCCCCTCCTCCCCTTCCCTCCCCTACTTTCCGGACATGTTACATGAAGCGAGCGGCGCCATTAATTGCGAATTTTCTTCTAATGTGCGGATTAATGAGAAAGGGAAGGAAGATCCTCCCTCTCCGTGTCTCATATTTCTCTTAACTCTTCTCCGATCCGCTCGGCCAATGAATCACTGAATTCTCCTCGCGCCACGCTGCTGGATAACCTTTGCTGTTGGCGCCATAAATCAGACTATCTCGCACTCGAAAGGTTTTATTATTTTATTTGCCAACCCCCGGGGGTGTAGTCATACTAGGTAGGTCTCACTGCGGCGCGGTCGCTCGCCAGAAATATGGCCGGGACGACATAGGTCCGGCCGAAGAGAGGGAAGTGAACCTTTTTGCGAAAAATCTGTCCCGACAAGTCCAAGGACTAAGCGCGTTTCACTGACTCTCTCTTTCTCTCTTTCGGTGTCCGTTTTACGCGCCACGTAAAATGTTAGGTTTTACTCTTTTTTCGGATTTGTTTCAGTTCGTCAATATTGAACAAGAAAATCTGTAATTCCCATTACATCGGGAGATTATTCAGCGTTTGAAATCCAAAAACCTAATCCGCGTATAGTCGAATTTTCCGCAAAACCCGTTTCGCGTGCCGCAATATAACGTGCGCCAGACTAGCATCGCGAACAAATTGAGTTGCATTCATACTGTCGTAAATCATATACCCGTTGCTTGCTAAACTGTCAATATCAGGTCGTTTACAAACAAGCAATTTACAACGAGCTGCCGCCGCTGCGATGTGGGTGGGCTTAACGTATTATTATTGAATCGTTATATGGAACACGCCGCAAATTTGCGGAGATTTTCTCCGCACAAAGTACAAAAGTGTGTTCATTATCGCTCATTATATTCGTCCGGTTAATTTCTTCGCGCGTATTATTGACTTGGCGCTATTTGATAATATTTCGCAACATTCAATGCGAATCGACTCGATCGGTGACGCGAGCTCATCAGCGATCGATTCGCAATTAGCCAAATTGGTTTTGCGATGGTCGAAGTACGCTGCGGTTTAACGTAGAAAAATTGCGCGCGCGCAATGTAAAAACATCTCTGTGGCACTTCTTCAATCACGAGATTAAAAAATATAACTTGCCAAGTTCGTGTAAATTTACGCGAAACACCATGAAATATCGGACGTAAAACAAATGAATGGAAATTTTGTTTTTATTTTGTTTGTAGATATTCGCTCCACCGCTGAAACCAACCCTTTCTCCTCTCCAAAAACAAAAAAAAAAAAAAAAAAAAGAAACCAACGCTCTCTCTGTGTTGCGTTTGTCAACACAGAGTGATAAACATTCTGTGATTTGTTGCAGATATTAATATTATACGTATCGCGAGCTTTTTCTCTGTATCAAAAAAGCAATGCATCAAATGCAATCTTTTGATTTATGTCATTTCGCTTTTCGCCACCAGCACTTCTGCGCGGAGGAGGAAGAGATTACAATATAAAATTGGAAAATGTCCGTTCGCGAAATCGAAAGCGCCGAAAGCGTCCGCCGTGACGTTCATCGCGGTATAAAAAAAAACGTGTAGGTAGAATATATTTAAAAAACCAGGTATTTCAATTTTTGTTTTATTATATTCTCTCTCTCTCTTTCTCTCTCTTCGTCATTTAAAAAAAAATAGAGAGGAACGAAATAACTCAGAAGTTCTGGAATTTGACCGCTCGAAAACGCAAGAATCTTGAAATCTTCGCGGAGGAATGCGCTCCGTCAGTAAAATCGGTGTAAAATTATTACGAGTGTCGCGCGCATTTTACGAATACGAAACGCGATCCTTCGGAACGAACAACGGGATATAACACTGCCTTTCTTGTTTTATAGACGTCGCAGCTGAGCGACGTGATAAAGCACGCGAGTTTTGAATCCCAATCGAGAGATAGACGGTTGCAGCTTATCCGGGGAAAAGGGTAGTCTCGCGGAGACATACCTACTCCTCAGATTTAAACAAATTGGGTCTCTCGACTCTCGGCGAGTGTCGGGATAAGGACCATAACCGTTCCTCTTTCGGATTATCCGACTGTGGGAGCCGGGAAAGAGAGAGAGAGAGAGAGCGCGGGAAAATCGGTTAACGGACCGGGTCTTCATAAAGAAATTTCTATTTGCCGAACATTTCGCGCGCGGAAAGGACGGAAATGTACCGTTCGCGCGCGGATTCTCGCGACACAAAGCAAGATTTGTCTCCGAATCCGCGAGTCCCGAGTTAGTACAATATTTATTTCAATTACGTTTCGGGCTAAAAGAGAGATCATTGATCTTCATGATCAGCGCGGCGGATCTTTCGAGAACGCCGCGCGTAAATGGACACTTACTTAAAAGGGTCTTACACAAGGGTGGGAGAAATTTACGATGAGTGAAAATACGTGTTGCGCGCACTTTGCGCACTTATTTTGTGAAAAAAAAAAAAAACGTTCATTTTTCTATTCGCGGTCGAGTGTAAACCGGAGTTTTCGCGCTTCGAATAAAACACACACAGAGAGCAATAGGCGCGGCGTCAAGACTTTCGGGGGGAGGGAATCGCGTCAGCGCGAGAGATGTCTGGAATATTTCTTTGCCTCAGCCAAACTTAATCGTCATTCGTCGAGTCTGTTATAACTCAGCTGCAACGTAACCGGGCCGGAAAAGGTGAAGATCTCGCGCTAGACAGCAAGTAGCGCTGACGAGGCATTTCCATTTCGCTTTAAATGCTAATGAACAAGCTGATCCTGCACGGGGAGAGGAAGAGGCGGGCTCGTAGCCAAGTTAAACTCGCGTTTTCGAGAAAGAGATGCGAGAGGAGAGGAGGGAGGGAAGGCCCGAGCCGGACAAATGACAGACCTTCTTCGAATTAATTCCGAGGTGCGATTATCCGGGACAGGAAGGCGAATCGCGGATTAGGGAGGGAGTCTGAAGTGAAGTTTACGTCTTCTTTCCGCCTGCGTACGTCCGCAATGTTGGCGCGAGGAAACTCCACGAAAGCCGCAAACGTCCGACGACCAACCGCCAATCCATTCAACCCGGACGAGATTTAAACCCGGGGAGAAGCGGACACTTGCTTGTCGCGTATGCATAGCTGCAGATTTCTTCATTATTTACGCGAGATTGCCAATTTCCAAGATGTCAAGGGGGTGCGGCGGCGCGACCGATGAAACAATCTGTGCGCGGTGTCGTGCGGTCATTTGTTGTTTCGACGGCGCGAGAGAGACTGCATTATAAACGTGTATGTATCGCCAACGTCACAAAAATTTGTGCGCTTGTTTTTGTCTGTTTTTTTTTTTTTTTTGATAAAAATCAGTCATTTTTTGCGGCACAATTTCTGCTCGATTTGCCAGCAATATCTGTCCGAAATTGCAATACGGATTAAAACATTGTATTTGCCTTTTTTTTTTTGTTACAAATTATTTGACAAATCGATATATCCTCGCTGCTGAAAGCACGAGGATGTATTTGGGTAAAGTAATCGCGATATTTTTGATACATCGCTTTCCGCGCGCTCATTGACTCATATTAATTAATTAATTAACAACTCAATAAATATTGCGAATTTTGCAAAATGATAAATGACTCTTACGTTCAGAATTACTCAATCTATCTTCATACTTCGACGAAATGTTTCGGACGCCCTGTATATCTCCCTTGCACGCGAAAGTTGCTCGTTGAGAGAGAGAGATGTATCGTACGAGAGAAGTAGAATTTCTAAACCTCAGTTTAATCAAAACTTTAAGTAGCATTACTTAGGGGAGAGATGTTTGTCGCATAAATATATCACGATCACGTTCAAGAGCGCGAGTATTACAAATCTTATTACGTTCGCGAATTACGCTGTTCGAGAGGAAAGGGGGGGGAGCGCGCGATATTCCCGGTCGCATCTCGAGATGTCGACGAATTTCATTGGGGTATTACGCGCGCGCGCGCGCGAAAAATGTATAACCCTCGAAATTGCTTCAATGAGCATTCGAGTTAAATGCAATTAGACGGAGCCGCCGCCGCCACCATTTCTGTCCGTTGCGTTGGCTTGAACTCGGACTAATTAAAAGCACGCTCCAATTAGCCCCGGATAACTAGAGTGTATTCACGGTGCAACAACTATCGCAACTTCCGTCCTACTAAGAGATTTCTGATAAGCGCGTGAGCTTCGTCCTCTCTCACCGTCGGCCGAAGGGCGTAGCTTTGATGGAAGGGAAGGAGAAGGGGAAGAGAGCACGGTGTTATATTTTAATTAAATTAAACAAATTTTCGACGAACTTTAACAACCGTCGGATTAACCAATAGACGGAGAGTTATGGCAGGGCGAAAACCCTATCGCAACTCTTTCTCTCTTTCTCTCTCTTCTTCGCTGCGCTGAAGGACACACGTGTTGTACAGACAATTTTCTCCCGCTGTGTTCTTTTCCGTGAGAAAAAGTTATTTAAAACACAGCGAATTTGAAATGCGCTAAAAAAAAACATATGTAACGAACATGATTTTCAAACGTGTATTTTTTGTGTGCATTACAAATTGGAAACTTTTCTTCGGAAACTGAAATTTTATCCGCTCGTGATTGAAATCCGGCACGCGTGTCTCGCGAAAATATAATAAAATCCGAACGCGTATGAAATTTGGTTACCGGCTGATCGCAATAATCCACTCAATTTTGTTGAAAGAGAGTGAAATTAAATGCGAATCGCGCTGTGTGTACGTGTGTGCGTGAGAAAAAAAAGAAGAAAATTAAATGTACAGTTGCGCGATGCAATCGCGTTCAGTGCTCGGCGACGGATGTTTCGGACGGCCTCCTCGTCGGGCGAAAAAAAACGCTTTATTGGATTGTGTCAGATCTCATGAGGGTCCGCGATAAAATGTTTTGATATCGGCTGAGCAACTCGCAATCGATGCGATCCGTGTTCCCCCCGACCGACATTCCCTCCGGGTCAACGAAACAGAAAAAAAAAAGTGACAACCGCGTCGTCTATCACCGACCATTAATTTCTCTCCCGCTCTCGAATTCACTCGACGCGGCGGGCGCAATTTTTCCGCGGACACACGCACGCATCTCCAAATGCAATGCCACGGTGTGATGTGTACTCGCCGCCGCGTGCGAGTCTGCAGTAGTTTGATAATGTCGAAACGAAAATCGTCATCTTGCGGAGAGAAACGACGCGAAAATACACGACAAAACACAATTAATATATTTTAAGAGCGAGATAACGACATTTTGTTGCGACAATTTTCCGCCGTTTCCGGAACAACATTAGATATATATCGCGGGATTAACTTCTCCCGCGTTTATTGTGACGTTTCACTTTTTCACCGCGTTCGTTTTATTAGTTTCCCGTCAATATCGACGATAAACCGATCACGCGCCATCGATTAGAACTCGCCGTTTCCGGTTCTACGTGCGATTTCATTATTTTCACTGATCGCAATTAAAAAAAAAAAAAAAAAAACAACAAATAAACAAGAAAAAGATGCGTATGTTACGCATCATCGTGCGGATGTTCGCACACCCGTTATGTTATTTTGTTTGCGCGTCGTTGCACTTCGGGTTGCGCAGTTGTCCCGATCGGCGCCGCCGGGAAAATGTAATACGTATACGTGTACAAAATTGGCATGGACGTTGTGAGGCCGATGTCTGTGCGATTCCGTTGTCGCTGCAGTAGCAGTTCGCTCGCATGATTGTCACGGCGTAGGGACAAATTCAATAACACGCGGTTCAATTACGACATGACGTATGAACTGTCGTACCACCGGCAAGCAAAAAAAAAAAAATCTAAAATCATGAAAAAGAAAAAAAAACTTGTTCGCAAGCCGCGCGCAAAATTTTTTTTTCACGCGCGGCTTAATTACATTTTTGTTTTACATCGAAATTATTTCGCCGGTTGCTCGCGAATAATAAACTTTCGCGTCGATCAATCGGTCGCGATCGGAAAAATTCGACAATCTATTCGATCATTTTGCGTATCAACATGAGTGCGTTATTCCGCGCGCGTTTGTCATTTTGTCTCGTCGATTTTGTTTTTTTTTTTTTTTTTTTTTTTTTTTTCGCTCAAAAATCCCGCGTGTGTTTCGGGAATTGCCGCACCGATTGTGTCCACGATTGTGCCGCGTACACCTATATATATATGCACACGTATTTTATTTGTCATATCATCATAGTCTCGCTCACATTTTCTGTAATTTTACAAATTGGAATTCTCCGCGAGACAATGAATTAAATCCCGTTACAGCAACGCGGCGTTGATTGTGATACGCGTGTCAATAATTTGAGTTAGCCGCAAAAGCCATCCGGCCGCATTAACAACCCCATCGAAATTGATATTGCGACACGAGCGTTGTTGACGTGATTGCGACATTATCGTCCTATTATCCCCGTCTCGATAACGGAGTCTCGGCACTTCGACACGTAGCAGCACGCGCTTTGTGCGGCGCAACACTTTCTCGCGAGCGCGATACGGTAATTATTGTCAGAAAATCCATCTGCCGAGAATATTAAATAATATAATATTTACGTGGAATTTAATTAATGATACGATTAATGATCTCGATCTTCATTTAGATCATCTTCAGTCAATATGTATAACGTGTCCATAATTAACGATAGCGATTATCGTAAATCAATATACGATAAAGAGATAGAAGAATACATACTTGTACACACAATTTATTTAGATCGCCGGTATTTTTTTTGTAAATATTCGTATATAAATTTAGTTTGTTATATGGCGAGCTTTTAAAGTCAAATTAATCCTTGAAAGAGTGAAAAGATCTGTTTTTTTGCTCAATGTTTTATATCGAACAGTACTATATAATAAAACATTAATCCCAGAAAAATTTTAAGATGAACATAGGCACGGTTCCGGAGATATGAAGGGGCGTTTTGAGCAGAAATAAGATTTTTCTATGCAAACATAATAATATCGCATATCGATATATATATCGCATATCGATATATATCGCATATCGATATATATCGCATATCGATATATATCGCATATCGATA